>JAKUCV010005293.1:0-28748 GCA_028386065.3 Turnera subulata
GATGAAGACAGTTGAAAAATAAGCAATTAATGTTTCCAAGGATTTCTCAAAGAGAGAAATCTTTTGGAACAAAACCAATTTTGTAGAATATCATTCCTTTTAAAACTTTGTTGAAGAACAAAAGGATTTGCATGACTGAGAGTAGGATACAAATCTTACTATTAAAAGGTTACAGTAACATTTTTTTCCTCTACCAGAAAAAGGTTCGAGCAATTACCTGTTGCTTCACGTAGGATAAATCATCAAAGCAGATGGTACCAAAAACTGGCTCCATCTTTTTCCAAAAAGGACCAGAACAAGCAAGATCTGAAAAAGTAGCAAATTAGTAGAGTTTGACACTCAAGGGCAGAAAGGAAGAGACAGACATCAGGTAAGAAACATACAGCTAGCATTACAAGCAAAATTTGCAGCTTCTAAGAGTTCTTCACGGTCATCATCTGATTCACCTGGAAAACAAAACACAGGAAAATATGTATAGTCAGGAGTAAAACTTCATCTTTTCATTATCTCCTATCTTTGCTTCCCATTGCAATAGGTATGAAAAGCCATGCATGAAATACTACTTTTACACGTCCATGACTGCATGCTGAAAAGAAAACAATGCAAAAGATGCCCAAGGAAAAGAAGCCAACAAGCCAGAAGCTATTACCACTGTGCTCCTCAACACAAGCAATGACAAAAAATATTTAAGGGGACGCAATTGACTCGTTTAATCAAAACAAAAAGATTGGAAGAAAGCTAGCTTCAACTGATCTAAACTAAAACATAATAAACATATAAAGTCTTGGTACTTTATTTGGTTGCAGTGACCCCACTAAAGCAATTCATAAAACTTCATCAGTCACCAAAATCTTCAAAAGCAAATAAAGTTTGGGACTGTACCCGTGAAATCTGGGGAACCACTTGTCGGTGCTTGCCCAAGACGAGTAAAAGCCTTGCGATCTGATATTTTCTTCAGAGGGGGACGCCCTGACTTGCTGAAACCAGTAAGAAAATTGAATACATCGATGATGAAAGCTATGCGAGTCCATTTGAAAATGAGAAGGAAAAGTATATCACCTTCCACTCTTATCTGAAACAGGTCTTGCATTTTTAACTGGCCTGGTTGAGGGTGGATTCTCCAACTTATCCCTCAAGGGCGAGATGCTAGCTCTAGAGGACGATGCACCACGACCAGTCCTGCCTTGTCTCCTAACGCCATCACCAGTTTCCTCCTTACTCAGTACCTTATTCTTCTTTGAAAGCGATAGAGAAGGAACAGAACTCTGATTGAGAGATCTTTCCTCTACTCCCCCACTACCTATTGCCTTCTCCTTTGGTGCAGCCTCACGATTTTCACCAGCCCCAGATTCTTCACTTTCCGACAATCTTGCTGGAGACGATACACCTTCATGTTTCATTCTAATTCCATTAGCCATATCCTTAGAAAGAAGTGACCCATTGATCCCAACAGAAGTTACTCGAGTAGCAAAATCAGAGGAGGGCCCCCCTTCTGATGACGTTTGCACCTCATCATGATTTGAGATGGGAGATACCACATTTGCCCTTCTAGTGCGAGATATTTTCTGTGGCCTTTGACCACCCCATGCCATGGGCGAAGATGATTCTGCAGGAGCAGACCGCTTGCGGTTATTAGTTCCTCCAACAGGATTAGCTTTATTCGTGCTGGGAGGTTGCTGCTTGTCATCAAGAACTCCTGGTGCACGGGAAAGATTAGGAGATGAGTTTACTGCCATTACTGAGCCTGTTCGTGGGGCCCGGGATGCCTTCCCTTTCATTATTGGACTTGGACTGGCCACATGATTGTCCTCCATATTATTCATCCTGAATTACAAGATTAGAGATGAATCAGATATTAGGGGACAAACTTATATAACTCCATCTTCATACTGCACAAACCAAAGACTTGCACTATAAAATTCCTAGCATAAGCAAACCATAGGCAAATCCTATGATTATTGACCTTAAAGAGCAATGCAATTGCTACATACTTATTGTTCACTTTGGCCACAATTCGCTCCTTATTCACTCCAGTAGCAAAATCTCTTGAGGAACTAACTTTTTCTGGTTCAGTCTTGCCAACAGCTCGGACAGTTGGGGTGGCTGGAGATGAAGCACCTTCTAACCTGTTAGTCCCAGTAGTCCCATTAAAAGATCCAGACCTGCAAGAAAGTTGGACTTTCAACTTTCAATGGCCGACACATCAACAGAAAAAAAACATATAACACATGATTAATTGGTAGGTGGATTACTGCCACATGAATGAGAAATAAACCCCATGTAAAAATCTCTAAAATACTAACTACGACGATATAAAAATAAATGCACTCACTCTATAACCCAAGGTATTTAATAAGTGGACACTGTGCACAAGGACGTAATAAGTAGGTTTATGATAGGGATGAAGAGGATATACAAGAAATCCAACAAAACAAGAGGAAAAGCTTTTGCAGGACTCAGTATCAAATGATTCAACAATTCCAATGGAATAAAAAGGAAAGAAAAGGGGGGGCATGGCATAATCATAAAGCATATTAACTCAAGGGGATCCTCGTAGTTATTTTCAGAATTAAAAAGGAAAAAAATGCATTGCAATCAGGGGAAAAAGTGCATTACCAAGAAAAAATTTACCTGAATCCTTGAGGATCAAAACTCTGCAGACCAGGTTCATTGCTAAACTTATGGTACATGACTTGTTTAACCTCTCCCTCATTGTCTGTATGTCTAGATAAAACAGTTCCTACAGAACGTTTCCTTTTCATCTTTCTGTCCCACCCCTCCCCTCCAGCAGGCAGTCTACGAACCTTTTCTTCAGCTATTTCAGAACCTTCACCTCCATCCCTAGGCATATCTCTATCTTTCCCCATTGCCAGAGGCTGCCTTGGAAGAGTGTTATTTCGACCATCAGCCTGAAAATTCAACAAGGAAAAAAGGAGAAAATGGAAAATTGGATTAATATCATTGATGAGTTTCTACTTGTAACATCAATAAGCTGGAGCTTGGAGGGTACATATAGGACACAAAATTCGTCAAAAATCACAGAAATTTTTTAAAGAATACAAACAGAAGCTGAAACAGTTAAGGGAGGTCATGTGTTCCTGAGAAATTTTAGCTCAAGAGGTTGCTTCCTTAAAGTAGAGTTTATTGGACTCTTGATACACCTGTATCACTATCTTTTCAGCAAGAGATTCATATGACTGCATGTATGCATACAAATTTAGACACGCATATGCTTACAATCCTATTTATAGAAACCAATCTTACATTAAAAATACAACACAGTGATCATCATTAGAAGTAATTCGGCATGTACAGAGAAATCATAAGAAGTTGTCCATGTACAGACCCGCAATTCTGCTGCCACTGAAGAGCGAACTCGCTTACTCAAGACAGTATTCTTAGCCCTGTCATCAAATCTTTGAGTTGCGAGGTCTGAAGGATTCCGGTGACTCTGAATTCCCATCTTTAAAATGTTAGATCCACCTGCTTTTTCATTCATTAACACCTCATGCCGTTGTTGCTTCTTAAAATTCGTTGCTTCATTGTATCTGTTCAATCTCAGCAACGATTCGTTTAACTTTTTAACTCTACCCCTGAAGACAGAATAAAATAATGTCTCATACTGAGCAGAGAAAAAGCATAAGTAACTATCTCCTATGTTTACACACTCAAAACCAACATCACCATTTATATTTCATGCTAAGCATGATGACGGACCAAAAGGAAACAACTTGAAACATCTAAAACAACCAATATGTCAAAGAGTATCACAAAGCCGTCTCAGACAGAGGAATTCACCAGACAACAGCTGTAAGATAACAATTCTTAACTACCTGGCCTTTGAAGTGGAATCAAGTAGACTTGTTCTGAAACGCTTCAAATCCTCTATAGCCACTGGAGGGGGAGGCTTCGAATGAGCAGCTCCAAAAGAGTTATCTTCAGTGCCATTGCCAATAGATATCCCCAAAGCCCTCCTTAACTCACCTGATCGTGTGTACTTCTGATCCCCCATTGTAATTGGATCCAACAGCAAGCATTGAGTAAGTGGTGGTGGGGCCATATCCCCCACCGGTGAAGAACTAGCCCTAGGTGTACCAGCCCCCGAAACAGACATCCGACCCTCGCCAGACTCTCGAAAGCTGCCAGATCTGTCAAAAGTGGGTCTAGGATAACTTCCCCTCTGCCCATTAGGATAGATCCCAGTAAAACCCAATTCGTCTGGACTGGCCGAGCTCAACTCAAATCTCACATTTCCAGCCATCTACTCAGAGCGTATTAGACCAAGTCATATTTACAATAGCTTGCTTCCCCAATAGCGTATGCAGCTTCTTCAACGCGTACTTCCACAGTACTATACTAATTACCACTCGAGCAAATGCAGCTCTTCATAAATAACCATGAAAATTACAGCAAGATGACTGGACCTACAAGACCCACAAGCGTGAATTAGTCAGAGCCACATGTTCATAACGCAATTTTCATAACAGCAGAAAAAATCATGCATGCTGATGTTAAAAAGCATAATGAAACAGTAAGGACACTGGAAAATTAGTTTTCCAGAAAAGGAAAACCCTGTTTCAGTTAAGTCAAAAGTCTAACCATGAGAAGCAAAAAGTTGGGAACTTCCCGCCACTGAATTAAGCCCAGAAAGGCAACTAACATTCAAAATTTTGAACATCTCTATCCCCTTTGCAGAAATTCCTCTGCAGCCAAGCAGAGCTTCACACTAGAATCCATCCAGAACAACCTATTCTATGGAAATTAAGCACTACGATATCGGGAACAGTATGCAACATCGTCCAAACACATGAAAACAGTGAAAATTCACTTGAAATTTTAAAAAAGAAAAGCAACCACTCAACTCACCAAATAGAAGCAAATTAAGCAAAACCCAACTGGCGTCACAACCCAAAAGTTCAAGAAAAGCTATTGAGCAACTCGACGAGACTTCAAAAAAACCCTAATTCCACCCAATTAAACAGCTAGGGTTTTGCGTCAAAAACAGCGAAGAAGAACCCAAAATTGGGACTCAATTCCTACCAACAACACGACAATTTCACGTTCCCCAGCTGAAAAGCAACGAAACGAGACCGAAACGTACCGGCATTGAACGATCGGGTTGGTCGGAGATCGAAATGTAGAGAGAGAAAATCGCGGGGTGAGGGCAAAAAAAAAGAGGGATTTTTTTAGAGAGAGAAACGAACAAAAACAAGCACTGTTAAGAGAGAGAGAGAGACAGAGAAACAGAGGTGAGGGTCCCGCAAAAAATTTAGGGATTGGGTGTGTCTTTAGATTGATAAAAAGGACCAGTGCGGCTAAGATCAGGGCCGTTGATCAGGTTTTTTTTTGGCGGGGGCCCAGCTAAAGTTTTGGGGTAAGTTTTTTAACAGTGAAAATTAAAGGACTCCCTGTACTCTTTGGAGGGAGAAGGGAATATACTCTTTTTCTTTCCCTCTTTTTTGCTGCCTCTTTTTTTTTTTTTTCTTTCTCTTACAATATTTGGATTGATTGAATCTTAATTTTGTGTTCTTGTGGGCTGGTTGCTATATATTTTGGGCATGGTTGTGTCCTGTTGGTTAGACATGTTTTGATTAGGACTGGTCGGTTTTGTGGATATTTGGATAAGAGGAAAAGAAAAAAGGGACTAGTGGATCTTTCACTTGATATTGACTTGGGCCTTATGCTCTGTGGAGTTCTTCTGAGTTGGTGGATAGGGTACATTTGGGTTGGAAGAGGATGTAAGAGATTGTGAATACTGAGCCTTTGTTTAGCGATTTAATTTTTTTTTCTTCTTGAAGTAGTCTTGTTTCTACTCGGCAAAATTAATCAGTAATAGTTCTTGGATGAAAAACAAATAATAGAACAAGTTTCTAATATTTGATATTTCTAGAAACTTAAATCACTTTATATCATTCCATACGGGATGAAATGTTAGAAAAAAAAAAAGAAGAAGTAACGACAAACAATCATTTAAATTTAAAATTTTCTTGATAAAAGTTTAGGTTTGGGGAGCATGGTTGTTAAACCTGGACCGACAGATAATTTGGTCGAGCCATCGAGTCACAGTTTTTTCGGTTAAAAAGTGGCCAACCATGGTTCAACGGAAAGATTACAAGGAACTTATGATTAGGAAAACCTATCGGGTCATTATCTGGTTCAACTGATTGGGCCAATTTGGGTTAGTCTAAAGGTAAACTATAAACTTAATCAGCGAATCCATGAAATATTGGGTTAGTTAAACCAAATGTAAAAAAAAATAAATATTGGGGTCAGTCAAAATAAAATGTGAAAAAAATGAATGAAAGAGTACTGACCAAGACTCGAACAACTTAAACTTTTATATTTTTTCATTATTTTATAAGCTTGAAATAAGATTTTGTGACGATAAATCTGATTAGGGAAGCCATAATAGGCTTTTGAATACCAATGGTTAAAACTTTAAAAAATAGGAGATAGGGATGATAGTGTATATATTGAGTTACAATTGTTTATTTGAAATTAAATTATTGGATGCTAATATCTTTTGCGTGATAATAAAATGTTTTAAATTCGAACACATTTTTTGCCTGCGACGTGTGGCACCTCCCACAGTTTGTGGGGTTAGTGGTCGTGGATTCGAACCCTGACAGTGTTGATTAGTTTAGCATTCAATATAGGATTTTCAATGTAATAAAAAAATTCGAGCACATTTTTTTTATCTGCAAATTCGAACCCCATTGCTCCCACAGCTTGGAATGAAACAACATGCATGGCTTACTTCTTATAGACATGTAAAAAAGTGTTTTGCTCACTTCTAAACATGTCATACCAAAGCATATACTATTACCTCAAAGCATATGCCATCACCTAAAAAGCAACGCTTCCAAAAGCCCCAGTAAGTTTAGGTTATTGCATGATATTAAATAACGCAAATTTGGCCAACTTGATATTCTTTTTGGAACAAGTGGATTTTTGGTTCCTGCACTCTCCTCGATTTTGAAATGTCAGCTCTGTACTCATTTTTTATGGATTTTGGTCCTCGTACTACCCAAAAAATATGGGTTTTGGTACTTCCGGCCACCGGACGGCCGTCGATGACAAGTGTCACCATATTATTCGGCTACATCATCATGTGGGACCCACTGACTCGGGACATCTTTCCAACTGATACGGGTGAGCCAAGGTCGACCCGGTCGGTGGGTCCCACATGATGATGTGGCCAAATAATATGGTGACACGTGTTGCCGACGGTCGTCCGGTGGCCGGAAGTACCAAAAGCCATATTTTTGGAGTAGTACGAGGACCAAAATCCATAAAAAATCGGTACAAGGCTGACATTTCAAAATCGAAGGGAGTACAGGGACCAAAAATCCACATGTTCCTATTCTTTTTTGATCCAGCAACTTGATATTCTGGAAAACATAACAACAACCTCAAAGGAATTGACTCTCGACCATTTTTATATGGTTGATGACTAAATTGGGCCAATAGTCTGTCAGTCTAGTAGTACAGGCAAATTGGGCAATTGTTCCATAAGAAATATGGAAATAATTATGTGGAGTTTACAAATAGGTGAACTCAATTGCTCTTTTTTACAAAGAAAAAAACAAAAAGAAAACTTCCACTTGAACAAACCCAGCTACCAAAACACACAGAATACCAATTAAATAACAGAATAAAAAACCAATTAATGAACAACTGGTTAATAAAGAATTTACCTCTTATTAAAAAAAAAAAGGAATCTAAAACTTGCCAATGAGTAAACTCTTTATGGGCCCAACCACTGCATTATTATGTTATGCATTATTATCCGAAGAAAAAAAACAAAGTCCAAAAAGACAATATAAATTAGTATTTATAGAAAAGAGTTACTAGCAATTTTTCTACCCGGCCCAAAACATAAGGCTCCGTTTGGTTTGGGGGTTGGGTAGGGTAGGGTTTGGAACCCTACCCCAACCCACGTGGGTTAAGGTTTGGGCTGGGTTTGGAACCCAGGCCATACTGTTTGGTTGCAGGGTTGGGTTTCAACATGGGTTTGGGTTGGGTTTCAAAACAGGTGTTTGGTTGGGGGGTTTGGGTTTAGGTTGGGTTGATAACTTGACCAGTTTGCCCTTGAACACAGTATAATAAAATTCTAAGTATAAAAACACATTTTTTCCGAAAGATAACGTGCAAATATATTTAATTCATAACTTTTTTATATTAATTTTTTCTTTTTTTTTCTAAAAGTGATATCCTTTTTTTATATATTAATCATATTCATAGTAATATTTCATATAGTTTGCTATTTTGTTTGATTGAATAATTATTTTTTATATCCACTTTTAATATTTGTTTCAATTAATAATTTAGTGTTTGATATTTTACTCTCTTTATTTTATTTATCCCATAAGTTATATTAACAAAGACAAAAAAGGATTAATTTACCCAAACATTTGAAAAGTATAAGCAATGAACAGAACAGAAGGCCAAAGACAGAAACTCGTAGAATCAAAACTCGTAGAATCAAATAGAACGGGAATTTGGGTTTTTATTAGACGGGGGTAGTTTGGGAATATTGTCTTTTGGGCAGAGACACGCTCGTCCACAAATTTCAAACCCCAACCTCAGCTCCTCGCGGGGGTTGAAAATGGTGGGTTTGAAGGTGTGAAACCCGCAAGTTGGGGTTCCAAACCCAAACCCCAACCCCAACCCGCGCTCCATTTTTTCCAACCAAACAGCGGGTAGGGTTTCAAACCCCAACCCGCCCCCCCAAACCCCCAAACCAAACGCAGCCTAAGAGAGCGAGCGTATCTTCGGGCTAGCGACGGGCTTATACGTAGGCCCCACCCAGCAACTTGAGAAAACCCAAAACGGTTACCATCAGTCAGAGTAGTAGTAGCAGTAGAGTAGTACATCTGCCAAAATTTCAACCAAAAACAAAAAAAAACACGCACAAGCTGTGTGCGACTGTGATCTCTCTCCCTCTCTCTCTCTCTGCAATGGCCATGGCTTCTCTCACTCACAGTATCGTCTCTTCTTCTTCGTCTTCTTCCCTCTTCGGATTCCACTCCGGATCCACCAGAGCCTTCGCTCCTCTCCAGGTTCCTTCTCCACCTGTCTCTCCCGTCCAGCCCAAGCTCCTCCCCCTCCCCCGATACGCCGTCGCTTTCTCCCGCAAACAGTAAGCCACGCGCTCCTCCTCCTCCTCCTACCACTCGATCATCCTCTTCTCATCGCCTACCAAATCGGCGTCGTTTTTTGTCGTCTCTTTACGATCACTTTTTAAATTTCGCTAGGATTGTTTTCTCGTTGAACTTGTTTTCAGTCGAGCTCTTCCTTTTTTGTTGTGTTGCAGGACTTTCTCGTGTGGTTCCACCAGTAGCCCGAATGCGGGGAGTCCGGCTTCGCTGGTTAGTTTTCCCGGTTCTTCTCGCTTGTTATTTCTCTTCTCTCTGTGTTTCTGTGTGTTTGGTTGCTTTGCAGTTTGAGTGTGAAATGATGTGAAAAAGTTGGTGAAGAGTGGTAATCTTGGAACATATCTTCCATTTTTGCGATGACATGCGAAGTAGGATATTGTATGATCGCGTGGTATATTTGAATATTCTCTAGCTTCTCTAGGTGTTCCTATTTGAATTTTGGTGCTTCGTTGGCATTTCAATCATGGAAATGAAGTTAAAACGACTTTTTTCTGTGGTGATCTGGTGATTCGGTTTCTTTTTGACGTTGACTTTATAGGATCCGCTGTTTTTTTTTTTTTTCTTTTTGTTTGAGATGAGAAAATAAACTCATCGTTACTTCTTTCATTTGAGATGAGAAAATAAAGCACCTTCAAATCGGAGGTGCAAGTTTCGTTTGTATCTGTCCCTTTAAGCTATATGAGATTCGTTACTATGCATAGAGCTTACTGTCTATGCTCTCAGCTGCAAGTTTGGTTTGTACAAGCTTTACAATATTGTACGATTTGCAGAAATCTGAACTGGATGATGATTATGTTCCCATGCCAATCGTTATGATAGATCAAGACTCAGATTCTGATGCAACGATAGTACAAGTCAGCTTTGGAGATCGCCTTGGAGCACTCATTGATACGGTGGAGTAACTTTTGTCAACTTACTCTGCTCTTGAAATTTATGCTTCCATTATTATCAAGTCCATACCGTAGTCATACACTACGTTAAAGGATGGTTAAAGCCCCCTTAACCCTCTAATCACCACCGGTTACACATTTGTACTTATGAGTTGCATCTGTTCAAGTATCATGTGTATGATTTTTAGGTTTTACATGCTTATCGATTAAAGTTGGTGCGGAATTTGGATCCCTTGCATAAGAGATCTTTTTGTGCCATTTTCTTATTTCTGGGAAAACTTTGGATTCTTGAATTTATGTAACTTTTATATGTTGGCTGTGCATTTCCTGCCCACTGTTACTTGGGTTTGATCTTTTTCTATGGGGAACACTCTGGAGCTGGCCCTTTTCATTCCGTTTATTGTTTTAGTAACACAATTTTTTTGTTTGTTTGACTAATTCTTATTTATGTAGGGCAGATGAGGGCCTTGAAAGATTTGGGATTGGATGTGACAAAGGGAACTGTTACAACTGAAGGCTCAGTCAAGCAAACGAAACTTTTCATTACGCGATTGTGAGTTTTCCACTGACTTATAGTTTGCCCTCTGCTTGGATAAAGTCTAACCTCTGCATCGTGCTCAATACGAAGTGCTTTCTCAAATAGCGGAATGGTTTATATTCTCATTTGATTTTACAGGAAAATCAAGTTTGTAATTTGTTTTGTACTGTCGAGAATGCTTGTGGCCCTTTGTTGGTTGTCTGCAGTTTATCAAATTTTGTTTTTGAAGTGCTCTTTTACATAGAAGTCACAACAAAATGGCCTCTTTTCCAAGCCAGTCCTCCTAATATTCATTATCTAACCTACCACCTGATCCGGCCAGCTGGTTTGGATTTTATATTCCTCGTGGGACCTATTTGTTACTTGATTTTCAACTTCTAGTCATCAATTTTAATTGGATGCCAGGTGGGGGAACTGTTGTTCTATTGGACCATATTTAACTAAATCTGGATCTTCAGAGTGGTTCATGGGACCTTATAGGCTTTCCCTTAGTCCTTCTAATAAACAGAGAGTAAGGTCATGATTGATTGTTGATGACAGTTATGAAATTTGTAGTCATAAGTGTCAGTGAATCAATCGAGCAGAGCTGGATTAGAAGCAGTGAGATGTGTGGCATTTCAACCATAATTGCTTGATCAGGAGGTGGTGTGAGGGTAACAGATTGTGGAAAAGACAGACATACATTTTGAACAAAAATCTGTATAAACTGCTGTTGCAGTGATATCAAGAGTGAGTTCAATGGTTTTGTTGTGATCTAAAAGTCTATGTTTTGTTTGTTTGAAGTCTGGAGGAGAATGTACGAGTGGAATGCTGAATATGTTAAAATCCAGCGAAATCCCTTCCCCCTTGCAAGACTAATTTCAATGTTTTTATAAGCTAGATTCCAAACATTCATTTTACCTCATGTAATTTTCAGTTGGAGAATGTTTGATGTTTCACCGATGTTTAGCACTTAAACATTGATTTTGGAAATTCTAGTGATGGTGGACGCAAGGTTGAAGATCCTGATATGTTAGAGGGAATTCGTCTTACCATCATTAACAATCTTTTGAAGTACCATCCAGTAAGTATGCCGAAATTATATTCTTGCCTTATTACCTTTTTCTTTCTTCTAAATGTTTATTTGTCGGTTCCCTGTAGGCGTGGAAGAGAGATTTCATTTTAAAATTTGTGTAAAGATCTTATGGTGATGAATTTGTTTCTCTTTGCTTCAGGAATCTAGTGAGCAACTTGCTTTGGGTGAGGCTTTTGGAATAAAAGCTCCACAGAAAAAGGTAGTCCAAATGAAAAATGTCAGTGGAAAAGTAGGCCTTCTAAAGAGATGCTATTAGTTTTAAGAANATTGTAAACAATTTGATCCGTACATGAAATGTTAAATTGTGAAGTTGAATATGTCTCTATTTTAACAGCTTGCTTCACATCGAGACTGCTGATAGACCCGGATTACTTGTAGATATCATTAAAATCATTGCTGATGTCAATATAGATGTTGAATCGGTGGAGATTGACACAGAGGTCTTGCCTTTTCTCTCTCTCTCTCATTCTTTCTTTGGCTTTACCCTAATAGCATGTCTCGATTCACCATCTCCTGTCATATCACAGGGATTAATTGCCAAAGACAAACTTCGAGTCAGCTACAGAGGGGCAGCATTAAACAGTTCTCTGTCTCAGGTAATCGGTTCAACACCAACTGTAGTTGTTGATAAACTAGACTTAGTTTGATGCCACTATAGCTGTGGTGACTGTCCGGAAAATATATACAAGAGCAGTATGATGTTTTGTCTGGAAACACAATTTTTGTTGGTGTTGTTTTTTCCTTCCAGTATGATGCTTTCTACCATTTTCTAATTTTATATCAAATCTGCAGGTGCTGGTTAACTGTTTGCGTTATTACCTTCGAAGGCCAGAGACAGACATTGATAGTTATTGATTCATGTGAAAAAAAAACCACCACTTAATTGTAAACTGTATGTAACGGTTCTTGTACCAAACCATCTGAGTTCAATTCCCCTGATGATTTGTATGGTTCAACATTCTGTAAGTGTAAGATCTATTTTTTTTTTTTGTAATCAGGGTTGTTTTTTTGGAACAAATCTGTAACCCTCTCCTACTGTTGATCTGGAAGGGAGTAACTAGAAAGCCCAATGATGTTGTGAATAAAATGGAATGTTAAAACTATCAGTACACAGTATGGTGCATGATTATGGTACTCCCGGGTACCGTCTTGATGATGCATATGGTGCATGATTCTTCTTACTGACATTCACGATGATACTGAACCCGACCGGTATTGAGGACATGAACACCAGACAAGGCTTATTACCAGCCATGCAGCTTTGAACATTTTACGTCACTTGGGTCTGTACTTGCTTGCTTGCAATGAACAATGAATCTTCGTCTTTGTGCAAATGAAAGACATGGAAGTTTCATTTACGAGGAAAGTAGGTGGGAATGATGAAACCGCATGGTTAATAGGAAGGTCTACGCCATTGATGGACTGCAAGTAGTGTAGATGAGGATGATAATGCAATCAATACAGCACGAGTTCCTTAAAATGTGCAGCAGTGTTGTTATGAAATCCCCCGGTTAGTGTAGTAGTTGTTGGCGGTGACAGGTAATTGCAATGATTTAAACATGAACGCACAAACTCTGCAATCATGAAGGGGCAGGCCATGATAGGTATTTTCTTTTTCTTGGTTACGCAAATTGGGTAAGGACAAAAGGTTCTCTCTCTCCATACCTCGATTACTTTTGTCATAAAGTTTTCGAGTTGATTCCATGCGGGAATAATACTCAGTGACTGACTGCATCAAGACCCACGCTTCCCACCCTTTCTTTTCCAGAACCAGGCCCTCACATAATATTGGGCAGAATTTCCAGAGCTGCATCATGTGGGGCTTGTTACTTTTTCCATTTTGTAGCAGTTGGAAATCTGAAGTTTAGGTGTGAAGAATTAGTTAATTAGTTATCTTTGGGTATACGTTTTGTTCAATTAAATCAAGGCCTTTACTTAACTAATTCTAGCTTTTTGACAAATTTTGACATTAGAAACAACCGTGCCTTTGTTAGCCAACTAAACCCCTTTACCTTCCTTTCCAAGCAAAGTGCATGGTGAAGTACAGCACTATGTCTGCCTATATTAAGTACGGGAGTTAGTGCTCTTCTCTACCCCCCCCAGAAACTCAGTCTTCTGCGTCCAATAGGAGCAGCAACTCTGTTGGCCAGAACTGTGAGCTCCATAAATCAAAGTCTTTGAAAAAAGGAGGAGGCTGCAAAGCAATGGCGTTAAGTGTGACAGTCTTATTTGTCATTCTCCTACATGGCTATAATACCTTGGCTTCAGACCCAGATTCACTCCAGGATTTCTGCTTAGCTAATACAGATTCCAGAACCAACAGTCCCTGCAAGAATTCATCACTTGCAACAGTTGAAGATTTTATTTTTTCTGGGATAAAATCTTCAGGGAAGTTTGGAGAAACAGGGCTGGCATCCATTCCTGTGAATCCCAATGTCTTTCCAGGTCTCAACACACTTGGGATGTCAATTGTGCGTGCTGATCTTGAAGTTGGTGGTGTCAATGTGCCTCATTACCATCCAAGAGCAACAGAGATTGCAGTTGTGCTGGAGGGACAGGTCTACTCAGGATTCGTGGACACACAGAATCGAGTCTTTGCTAGAGTGATTGAGAAAGGTGAGGTCATGGTGTTCCCAAAGGGACTAGTTCACTTCCAGATGAATGTTGGAGATAAGCCAGCAACCATTTTGGGTAGTTTCAACAGCCAAAATCCTGGATTGTTCAGGATTCCAACTGCAGTATTTGGATGTGGCATCAAGGGAGAACTCTTGGAGAAAGCCTTTGGATTGAGTGGCAAAGATATTTCCAAGTTGAGAAAAAAATTGCATTTGTGCTAGAAACTAGAAAGGCTGCTAGTTACTTTCCTATGTAGATTCATTCATCAAATCAATAAAGCTTAAGTACACCAGGAGACAGAGCCATGTGAGTTGCTATCTTAAGTTTCTAAAATTCTTTTCAACTTCAAGTTCACTGCAACAGACATGCAGGAATGAAGTTTTCTCCACATAGGTCCTGATGGAAAATCTGTTTTCCTTCACTTTCTCTTGGGTTAGTTAACCAAAGAAATGGGTTTTATATATTATGTTTAACTCCTAAGCCTTGACTTTAGTGGTGGTGGTGTAATTATGCCTCATCACCATCCAAGAGCAACACAGAAATGCAGTTTTCCTCGAGGCAAATGTGTCAGTATTTGCAGTTTCGCAAAGCTATATATGTGTAAGTTCTTTCAATGAGTCAGTTTCATAAAAATGTGATGATATGTTGTCAGGGCATGGAACTATATGAGTTGCAAGTCAAACAATAATTTGATTGATTTGTGTTATGTTATTTGTATCGTAACAAGGAGAAAAAGCGAAGTAGAGCCAAAGTATATGAAACCCAGAGAGAAGTTGCTATGGTTTTCGATTTCTTCCTTCATTTCTTTTTCTTAATCAAAGTTTTGTTAGCGCATTGGATTCTATGGTTGGTCTAAATAGTAGTCTACTTTTGTGGTCGTGGTTATGGCCTTATAGAAATACCAGCAACTAACTCACCCTTTTACTTTAATGATGTTAACTTTCAACACCAAATGCTAATGATAAAGAGACAATAAGAAGCATCCTAGTGGTGACTTTAGATAATCACAAAAGAGAAACACCAATCATTACCATAAGCATCCATTTCACTTCATTATAATACAACAACAAGACAAACCATGGCCAATCATCACGACTCTTAAGATGATAAAACAAAGCTACAAGTGGTAGGGACAACCATTCTACCTGCAGACACACAATGTTAACTACAGTAGTACACTTAACATCTCATTCCAGATATCAGGTACCCCAGGTAGACACCAATGGCTACAGTCAGAGGAAATGCCCCTTTGGTGCTGCCTTTCGTCCTGGCTAATAGCCTTCCTATATACAGAGGGGTGCCCATCTCTGCGTAAGGCCGACAGTGTAGTGATGTCTTGCAAATACACAGGAAAGCTCATTCTTTTCAAGACCTCTTTCAGAACTACTAGTGGTTCAGGGACATGCTGGTGGCTGAAGAAGGGTAAAGGCTCCCTTTGGTTATAGCATTTCCAACCATTTTCTCTGCAGATGAGAGGCAATAATTAAATAGCTTAGTATACATTGACAAGGGGTATTGTATGTACAAATCATCTGCATGATACTTTACCTGTTATGTCTGGGTGACATGCTTCGAAAAATGACTCTAGTTTTGCGAGGATCAAGGTTTAAGTCTATCCATTTTGCCCATGTAGTGAGCCCTTTCTGATAAGCAAGCATTGGATTCATGCTTTTAATGAGAGACTGTCCTTCCTTGTAGTAGTCCCACCTGAGATTCAGTAGAATTGTCACTCTTTAGTTTTGGCTGGTAACTAACATTAGATACGAGTTGCAAGTGAAATCCATTGTTTCTTCGATAAATCTTCTAATGCAAAATGCAGCAGCAAGAGAACATGTCATTAAGTCATTAACTCCAGTCAAGCTAACAGATACATAGATCATAGATGAAATAGGAGAGGATAAGAAAGAAACTGAAGTGAAAGAGGTGAATTTGTCTTACGAACTCCATTCATCCGAGTGAGTCCACCAGTGAGCCGAGTCAAATACAAGAACGTCAACATTTCTCCAATATCTTGCATTCTCTTCTATCATATCCAAATGCAGGACTCTCTTGTTTCCAGCTTCTTTCTTCAACTCCACCAGCAGCGGAGCCCAAGCAAACTCAATTGATGTCTCATAATCCTGTCAAAGTATGATAACATTACTGAACCAAGCCTCAGTTTTTATGGAGGATTTGTGTCAACAGCATACAACTTACCAAAGCATGGAATGCCATAGAAGGACCATTATAGAAAACCTTCTTATGTCCAGTTGGAATTACTCCTTGTACTAAACAGACAAGAGATTCCCACTGGTTTCTCATTATAGAATCACCCACCAGCATTATTCTCTTCCTTCTCATCCTCCCAAGAAACTTCAGTGCATCAAACCTGTTCCACAATGTTAATTAGGCAACTAGCTGCATAAGGATCTATGCATATGCTACATTTTGTAGTTGGCAGTGATAAATTGAAGGGGAAAGAAGGGTCAGCCATACTAGTAAGATGGCCTTATACAAACATCAATAATCAATAACAATGAGGCCTTTATTTGAAAATGCAAGTATAACATGTTGAACACATTTGTGTGCATTGAAACGCTTCTACTTGCTACTACTAACTCTGCTCATGGGTAGTGTAGATTACCTTGGAAGTTTGCAGCCATGGGGCTGCCATCTCCACTTCTCATAGTCTGAATCAGGCCTTCCATTCTTCTGACAAGTTACTGCAGTACTAAGGTAAGGGCAAGTAGAATCATAGAGAGGGTATGATTCATCATAAACCCATTTTCCTGATGTCAAGTCACAGCTCCTTGAGGGGTCATGCCTGGTTTGGACCATGTCAACTTCATCATCCTCCTCATTCAGCCATGACAACCCATCATCTAGATCAAACACCTGCCAAGACTTCCCATGAAAGAAACACAGAGAGACACTGAACAAGAAAGACAGGACTAACAGAAACCTAGGTTCTGGTTTAGCCATTGGAAAGCAGCTAGTAGTACTAGTGAACAACCAGCAAGCAAGTAAGTAACTAACTACTCTTATTACAACCTGAGGAAGCTACTAAAGTTGACAAGCTATTGCTACATTTCCATTAAGGCATAAGTTACGGAAAGGTGGACCTCATCAATTTTTTTTTCCTTTTTACTCATTACTGTTTTCTTCCAAGAACTACATACATCATGTCTGACTGTCTGTACTTTTTTCCTTTGATTAAAGTAGTTTCTTCTAAGGAGCAGTTTCCTGCGAGGCTTTTGGTGATTGAGAAGTAAAAATTGATGGATGGAAGTTGGAAATGGAGGCGTGACATGCGGGGGTGTGGGGGCTAGGAACATGGACCTAGTTGGTGCAATTTCTCTAACATGTAAAGGATCACTATTCATCATAGTATCGATGAACAAACATGAGCATGCTTGTAGGATTCCCACCATCATTATTACATGTTACTCTGTTTAAGGTCAAAAGCAGTACCTACCTCTTGTTTTTTTTTTTTCCAATAAAAGAGTACCTTAATTACTGCAAATTTCTCATAAAGATCTATTTATTTTACATTTTATAACCCACAGCTGTCCACAAACAAATTTTTCTATTCTTCTATTTTGGGTTATTATTAATATTATTATTGGGTTACTATTCTTGATGGGTCATCCAATGTTGTGTTGGTACATGTAGCTCATTTTGATTAAATAAGGACTGGATTGGGCCTCGGTTATAGCCAGGAAGGCAACCCATAAGGCCCATATGAGAGCCCACTGTTCGAGTGTATATAGTCCAACAAGTGTGCGACGGGTCGGACCAACCACTCGGATCAAGACCTGGTGGAAATAAATCTCCCATTAGAAGGGCAAATTGGTCATTGTGTACTAATATTAATTGATGAAGAGATCAATACATCAAGCATTTGTGTTTTTTTATCAATACATCAAGAATTTCACACCTTATGCTTCAATTCTTTTCTTCTTCTTCTTCTTCTTTTTCAATAATCCCTTACTATTCATTTCAAAAGTTGGTAGAGAGAAGGCTGTAAGGCCAAAAAAATAGAATGCCAGCCATTTTGGGAAGGATGTATTGGATCCCAGAAGAATGACAACTCTGGGTGCTTGCATAACCTATACATCTTTGCCCCATTCTTATCTACTAATCCACAGCTATAGTTCACTCCCACTCCCTCGCAGCATGGCTTCAATGGATTCTTGTATTCTTCATTTTCTGATGTAGGCAACAAAAAATAAGTGAAAAGAAAAGAACACATTGCACATAGAGTTATTGGAAGTAGAGAAAGCAACTTACCAGCATCATGTCTGTGTTTCTCCACTGCTGACATAAACGCTCCATAAAGATCTAGCAGCACATAAACTTGTTTGTTTTTACTCTTCCTGTTCAGTTTTTGCAACGATCGCTGCAACAGCTGATTGTGATACTTGTCTATTATGTTGTCATTTTCACTGCAGTATTCTTTGTAGGAAGATTTCTTGGAACTAATAGCAGGTAACCATCCGCTAGGCCTCAGGGATAACACCCCTATCTTGGGCACTCCCATATGGTGGATACTTATTATGTTCTTGGCCAGCTTTTTAACAACTCTTCTGCTATGAGCTTTTAATTCCTGAACAAAATAACAGAAGGCTCACATTATTAAAAACCTGACAAAAAAAAGAGGGTAAAGGTGCCTGCTAAACTTGAAAAAACTAGCTAGTGTTCATGAAGTCTTCACTCTTTATTGGCATGAAATTTGGCTCAAGATTGTTAGATTATTGTGATCAAGCTGTCAGTGGAGAATAATTAAGGTGTTGGTGTAATCAAGCTGTAAAGTTGGTCCCACTATTTTGGAAGTGTTAGGTAAAGTGAGCTTCAATTATGCAAATTAAATAATGTTATCATAGGTTGTTAGATGTTTTATTCTATTTTGTGAGTGGTTTTACTTTATGAGTGGAGTGATTACAAGCATGTTAGGACAACAAATTGTTGAGCTGTCAACAATCATGCTATTTTGAGTGGAAAGTAGGCTGGTTTTCTGTCTTTAAATTGAGCTTTGTAATTTGACTTCTACAAGTGAAATAAAGATACATTGAGTGTTTTTCACTTCACAAAGTGTTCCTTGACTTGTTCAAATCGTGTTCAAGTCAAGTGTTTGAGAGAATCTGAGAGAAAATTAATGCAACAGTAACCAAGAAAACCAACTTGAGTGTTCTTCAGTTTTCTGGAAATTTTCCAGTTTTTCCAGAAAACATCGATGTTTTAAATAAAACATCGATGTTTTTTGCATTCTGCCCATTTTGTTTAAAACTCCAAACATCGATGTTTTAAACCCAACATCGATGTTTTAAGCATTCGGCCGAATTGTTCAAAGTTCCAGTAGCCTAAAAACATCGATGTTCAACAAAAAATATCGATGTTCTTGAGCCATTTCTGAATTTGTTGAAGATCAAAAGCCAACAATTGGTAGCGGAGCAGGTTCCTTCTTTCAGGCCTGTTCCATTTCGTTGAAACCACATCAAATCAGCCCCAAACACCAACCTCAAAATGAATACACAACCAACAAATCGAACCACCTCATCCTTACCCCTACCACCCATATTTGAAGGAGAGAACTACAACTATTGGGCTATAAGGATGAAGTCTTTCCTTGTAGCTAATGGTTTGTGGTTTTTAGTTGAAGAAGGTTTTACTGAAGAAGAAGCCATTGAAGATATGACGGTAAATCAATTGAGAACATACAATGAGAAGTTGCAGAAGCACAACACTGCAATCTCATTTATGTTCTCATTGGTTTCAGAGGACATTTTCCCTTTGATTGTAGGAGCTACAACAGTCAAAGAAGCATGGGAAACTCTTGAGAAGCAGTTCAGAGGTTCCAAGGAGACAAGGCAAATAAGGGTACAATCCCTGAGAAGAGAATTCGAATTGTTGAAGATGTCAGAAGCAGAAACAATAAGGGAGTATGCTTCAAAAGCACAAAGCATCGTCAACAAAATTAGGTTGTATGGTGAAGTCATTCCTGAAGTCAGAGTAGTTGAGAAAATTCTCAACACAGTTGTAGACAGATTCGAGGCAAAGGTGGCCGCAATTGAAGAATCAAGAGACATAACCGAGTTGTCTGTTCCTGAGTTAGTTGGGAAGCTAGAAGCACATGAGCAGAGGCATGGGAGAAGAGTTGAAGCTGGAGTTGAAAAGGCATTCCAAGCCAAGCAGAAGAGTGTCAACACCAAATTTGAAGTCAAACAAAAACCGGAGAAGAGCACCAACAAGTACCAAAAGGAGGCATCAAGCTCGCAAACAAGTTTTCCACCTTGCAAATTCTGTGGAAAAACAAATCACTTGGAGCAGAGGTGCTGGAAGAACAAGAAGTGCAACTTCTGTCAAAAGGTTGGACACATTGAACGTTTTTGCAGAGCCAAGCAAAATGAAGAAAATCAGGCTCAACAACAAGTGGAAGAACAACCACAAACAAGGCAACAAGCTCAACCCAGCAGAGGCAACCAACAAGAGTTCATGTTCATGGCGAGTGAGAGTTCAAAGAAGCAAGAAGAGTGTGTATGGTACATTGATAGTGGCTGCACCAGTCACATGACGGGAAACTCAAAATGGTTCGTGGACTTGGATGAATCAATCCGTGTGGAAGTCAAGACAGCTGATGGTGCTATTCTAAAATCAAATGGAAGAGGTACTGTTTCTATGAACTATGATGGAGTCAGTAAACTCATTAAAGATGTCTTGCTAGTTCCTGGATTGAAGCATAATCTCTTGAGTGTGCCTCAAATGACTAAGAACGGGTACAAAGTAAACTTTGAAGATGATTGTTGTGTTATCTCAATGAATGACAAAACTGTTTGCAAAACTAAAATGAAGAACAATGCATTTCCTGTGAACATGAGCATGCATGAAGAGATGGTGAACGAATGTGAAGTAGATGAAAGTAGCTTGTGGCATAGAAGATATGGTCATGCTAGTTTGCATTCCTTAAAACTTGCTGCACAAAAGGAGTATGTCAGAGATTTTCCATCAATACAAATTTCTGGAGAAATTTGTGAGCCGTGCCAATTGGGAAAGATGCATAGAGACTCATTTCCGAGTGCTGCAGAAGGAAGAGCCTTAGAGAAGCTGGAGCTGGTGCACACCGACCTTTGTGGTCCAATGCACACACCTTCCTTGAGTGGTAATCTCTACTTCATGCTTTTCATTGATGATCTAACACGCATGACTTGGATATACTTCCTGAAGAATAAGCTGGCAACACTAGAGGTGTTCAAGAAATTCAAAAGCATGGTGGAAACACAAAGTAGTTGCAGGTTGAAAAAGCTGAGATCAGATAGAGGGGGAGAGTTCATATCGAAGACATTTGAAGAATTCTGCAATTCAAACGGCATTCTTCATCAATTGATAGTACCATACTCTCCTCAGCAAAATGGAGTGGTAGAAAGGAAGAACAGAACTGTAATGGAGATGGCAAGAAGTATGCTTGCTGAGAAGAAACTTCCCCAAAGTTTTTGGGTAGAAGCTACCTATTCTGCTGTCTATCTCATCAATAGGCTGCCTACAAAGTCAATTAATGGGAAGACTCCCATTGAAGCGTGGACTGGTAAGAAACCAACTGTAAAGCATTTGAAGGTGTTTGGTTCTCTTTGTTATGTCCATGTTCCAGATGAAAAGAGAAGGAAGCTGGATTATAAGGCTGAAAGAGGAGTACTATTGGGTTACAGTAGTCAATCCAAAGGCTACAGGGTGTTCATGGTTGACAATGAAAAGGTGATTACCACAAGAGATGTCAAGATAGATGAAGAAGCTTATTAGGATTAGAAAGAAAAGAAGGCAATAAGGAACAATCCTAGTGATGCAGTTGAACAAGAGAACCAAGAACAAGAAGATGAAGAGGATTATCCTCTAAATGAAGAGGATTATGATTCAGACACACCTCCATTAAAGGTTAGAACGCTTGCTGATGTTTATGAGAGGTGTAACTTTGTTGAAACAGAGCCACATTGCTATGAAGAAGCAGAAAATCAAGAACATTGGAAGAAGGCCATGGAAGAAGAAATCGGCATGATCAACAAAAATCAAACATGGGAATTGGTTGCAAGACCTGCAAATCAAAAGATCATTGGAGTCAAGTGGGTGTTTCGTACCAAGATGAATCCTGATGGCACCATCTCAAAGTTCAAAGCAAGACTTGTGGTCAAGGGCTATGCACAACAATATGGCCTTGACTATCTTGAGACATTTGCACCGGTTGCACGCCTCGACATAATTAGACTTGTTTTGGCTATTTCAGCTCAAAACAAGTGGAAGGTATTTCATCTAGATGTAAAGTCAGCCTTTCTGAATGGAATTCTTGAAGAAGAAGTCTACATTGAGCAGTCCAAAGGTTTCATTGTGGAAGGAAAAGAAGATCATGTTTACAGGCTGAAGAAAGCTCTCTATGGACTAAAGCAAGCTCCGAGAGCTTGGTATAGTCGCATGGACAACCACTTGATGCAACAGGGATTTAAAAGAAGTGAGAGTGAAGCAACTCTCTATGTAAAAGGCAGCTCAAGTGATGATTTGATCATAGTGTCTCTTTATGTTGATGACATGTTGATTACAGGAGCAGATCACAGCAAGATTTCAGCTTTCAAAGCTGAAATGATGAAGGAATTTGAAATGTCTGATTTGGGTTTGATGCATTATTTTCTTAGAATGGAGGTGATGCAAAGTGAAGCAGGAATTATGATCACTCAGAAGAGGTATGCAGAAACTATCCTGAAGAAATTCAAGATGGACTCATGTAATCCAGTATCAACTCCATTAATTCAGAACACCAAGCTTGCAAAGAATGAAGATGAAGAAGATGCTGAAAATGAGGCATACAAGAGCTGTGTAGGGAGTTTGCTGTATCTTACAGCAACTCGTCCTGATCTTTTGTTTGCAACCAACTTGCTATCAAGGTTTCTAAATGCTCCCAAGAAGAGTCATGCTGCTGTGATGAAAAGAGTGCTAAGGTATGTCAAAGGCACCACTGATCTTGGTTTACACTACAGCACATTTGAAGATGCAAAGCTGAAGGCATATTGTGATAGTGATTGGGCTGGATGCTTAGATGACATGAGAAGCACAACAGGCTATGTTTTCCTATTTGGTTCAAATGCATTCTCATGGTGTTCCAAGAAGCAAACCGTTGTTGCTCAATCCACAGCTGAAGCTGAGTATCTTGCTGCTGCCTCCACAGTGAATCAAGTTATTTGGTTCAGAAAAATTATGTTTGATCTTAAAATGGAGCAAGAGGAGCCCATGGAACTGCTTTGCGACAACCAGTCCGCCATTGCCATGATAAGGAATCCAGTTGATCATGGAAGAACCAAACATTTCAAGATCAAGTACCATGTAATTCGTGAAGCTGAGAATGATGGGGAAGTTCAAGTCCAATTTTGTTCATCAGAAAATCAATTGGCAGACCTGTTCACAAAGCCCTTGCCCAAGAATAGGTTTGAATTGTTGAAGAGCATGCTGAACATGAAGACCAGCTTGATCAAGGGGGAGTGTTAGATTATTGTGATCAAGCTGTCAGTGGAGAATAATTAAGGTGTTGGTGTAATCAAGCTGTAAAGTTGGTCCCACTATTTTGGAAGTGTTAGGTAAAGTGAGCTTCAATTATGCAAATTAAATAATGCTATCATAGGTTGTTAGATGTTTTATTCTGTTTTGTGAGTGGTTTTACTTTATGAGTGGAGTGATTACAAGCATGTTAGGACAACAAATTGTTGAGCTGTCAACAATCATGCTATTTTGAGTGGAAAGTAGGCTGGTTTTCTGTCTTTAAATTGAGCTTTGTAATTTGATTTCTACAAGTGAAATAAAGATTTGTGACAAAAAAAAAAGTGAAATAAAGATACATTGAGTGTTTTTCACTTTACAAATTGTTCCTTGACTTGTTCAAATCGTGTTCAAGTCAAGTGTTTGAGAGAATCTGAGAGAAAATTAATGCAACAGTAACCAAGAAAACCAACTTGAGTGTTCTTCAGTTTTCTGGAAATTTTCCAGTTTTTCCAGAAAACATCGATGTTTTAAATAAAACATCGATGTTTTTTGCATTCTGCCCATTTTGTTTAAAACTCCAAACATCGATGTTTTAAACCCAACATCGATGTTTTAAGCATTCGGCCGAATTGTTCAAAGTTCCAGTAGCCTAAAAACATCGATGTTCAACAAAAAACATCGATGTTCTTGAGCCATTTCTGAATTTGTTGAAGATCAAAAGCCAACAAAGATAACATTAGGAAAAAAAACAAGGGAAGTAGCCAAAATATCTCAACTCTGTATTAAAAGTTCCATTAAGCTTCTGGGAAATGTAATATCCATAATCATTGCCTTCAACAGAAACCAGGGCAATAGAATTATTGAAGTCGTCCTTGGTGTACAACTTCTCATCATTAACAACTTGTTTTAGAAGATTGATCTGGGTTGTTAAGTTTGGCAATGATTTGATCCATGTATCGAAAACACCAGAACTTCCATAAGCCATGTTCATGCCATACTGCAGTTTTGATTTGCCTGCAACTTTCCTCCTGTTATAGGGTACAGGAGACTTTATGCCAAGAAAAGGAGCTGGAATCACAGAATTAAAACATCATTAATTGTATGGTTCTGTGATTCCAGCTTAATAATTTTTGAAGAATAGGATCATGGTCAAGAAATTTCAATGGTACTTAGTTAAACAACTATCTAAGACTATGAGACAAATCCTGTCCTAAGCCCAAATCCCCCCTCATAATTAACTATGAACCCAGAATTAGTAATCTTGATCTAATAATCCTCATGAACATGTATAGAGACAGAGTACTATAGATTCTGATAAATGAGGCAGCAAAAATATGCTATAGCCAGAGAGGGAAAAAACTTAACCTATGTAATCAGTCAGGACCCGGCCATCAGAGAACCTGCCAGATGGTTTACCAGGAAATGTGATACCATATGGTTCTGCAATCAAACTTAGGTTCCAGTTTCCTGTGTCAACGTAGGAGTCTCCAAAAACGAAGAGTTTCAACAAGCCATTTCGATGACAATGTGCAGACACAAAGAGATTCACTAAGCCATTTCGATGGCAATGTGCAGGTGATTTTTCTGCATATTTACCAATATCAGTTAACA
Source organism: Turnera subulata (assembly GCA_028386065.3). Classification (NCBI taxonomy): domain Eukaryota; kingdom Viridiplantae; phylum Streptophyta; class Magnoliopsida; order Malpighiales; family Passifloraceae; genus Turnera; species Turnera subulata. Next base: position 25,378 of record JAKUCV010005293.1, read on the forward strand.
CAAAATATATTATTCCCTTATAAGAACTTTACAGGAAATTTTAAGCAGCTGATGTTTGTGTAACCTGATGAAGCAGCTCTGACGGCAGAAAAGAAAATAAAAAAGAAGAGGAAGTAGGGGTTCTTCTCCATTGAAGAACTCAAGACTAGTTGAAACAACACTAAAAGAGTTTAGAGGAACACTTTAAAGACTATAATTGTGGCCTTAAGTTGTACTTAAAGTTCATGGATCATAAATGGGAAGGTTTATAAGTCTGATGAATTTATTCAAGTCATTAAAGCCTACTTGTAACAGAAAACTTCTGCTAGTTTCTTGTTAGTTATTTTTTCAATAATGTTACAGGTATTGGCGACATTCTCTCATTAAATCAGTACTAAGTTTCACTTCAACATTACCGCCTTTATATTGTAGAATCAGCAATGGTTATTTGTTAATGTGGCTAGGACATTTTTTTAACATATCTATGTCCTTTTCTTAACTAGTACAACAATTTCTTTAATTTTTTTTACTTCAATGACTATAATAGCTTTGTAGCTACAAAGCCTGCAATAGCTTGGTTACTCATTAGCGACTCGCTAGCTGAGCACGGTAGCTTGTCCTAGTCGCGGATTGAGGGAGCTTCAACTCAACCTAAACTTTTTGTAACAAAAAGAAATTATTGTGATTAATTGTTGGTCTTATGATAACCAGTAATAGTTTAACAAAGTTAGGATATCCTGATCTCTAAACAAAGTTATATTGTATGTAACATAATTATCCTGGTGTGCTACTTAAATAGTATAGCTTCAGCACCATAGATTTTTAGGTTTGCTTTTATGTAGGAGAGAGTTGACAAATTTGGCAGGAATTCACCGAATTCAATGATCGTCAAAGGTAAAAAATCGCCTTAGGTTTGCAAACATTTCGGATCAATTAATTAATCAAAAATTGCATGCCCTAGAAACAAAGGCAGCATGCATGCAATTCTAATTGCCCTCGTTAGATGTCGAATTAGACATTGAATTGTTACTTCCGATTTGCAGAGATCATCCATCCCCTTTGTTTCAATACTAGAAGAGTATCCGAGCCGATCGCTAGGATTATTCGACCAAAATCGTGCATCTTCCAAAGATACGTGATCAATTAGCTAGGAAGATGGGTGACACGACGAATTCTGCATACGAGGATGCTGCTCTCGATGCAAGAAGTATTTATGATATCAATCACCAAACTGGTGAAATTGTTGAATATACATATGTGAGAAACCCTAATTTTAACTCACCCTGGAAAAAAGTAAATCCTCTATTTGAAGCCGCCCCCTTTTTCACACATCTAGCGATCACCATCTTCTTCATCCGTATTTCTTTTCTCCTCTTCAGTGTTTTACGTCTGCCCCGTTTCTTGGCCGAGCTTATGGTAAGTTCTTGTTCTTTCTTTCAAAACTTTATTTTCTTTACTTGCATTTTGTCATATAATAATTTTTTTAACCAATCAAAATGCACAAAATTAAGGGTATAGACATGAATTGATCAATCATTTCGGGTATTTTTACAGAGTGCTCTTGTGCTGGGTGCTTCTGTAATGGGAACCCAAGAGTGGGTTGGGATGTTTCTTCGTCCAACAGCTCATACACAGGCCATAGAGACAATGGGAGAACTTGGACTCATTTATTACATGTTCTTTGTCGGATTAGAGATGGATTTAACCAGTTTACGCAATCTCGAGAAGAAAGTGATGTGCAATGTGGCTGCCGGAATTGCGTTTTCCCTTGTCGCGGGGACGGGTTTATATTTTTTGGTCATATATCTCACCCGTGACCACCCCCACGACCACATTTCCGCCCATGGACTGGGTCCGCTGTTCTTTGGTGCATGTCTTACGGTAACAAGTTTTCCAGATTTGGCAAGGAATTTATCGGATCTCAAGATCCTTTACACAAATGTGGGACGGATGGCTTTGTCTTCAGCATTCTTGAATGATCTTGCTTCTTGGATTTTCGTAATACTGACAATCGGATTTTCTAATGGGCAAGGGAGTGGTCCATTCATTTCTCTGGCAGCTACAATTATCTTTTTGCTCGTATGCTGGTTTGCCATACGTCCCTTACTCAAATCCATAATCCCAAGTATTCATTCCGGTGGAGACAACTATAATGATACATATATATATTGCATTTTCTTTGGAGTCTTGGTGTTTGGATTCATAGGTGATGCTTGTGGTACACATTCTATGGTGGGGGCATTTGCGTTTGGGCTAATTATGCCCCCGGGGGAGCTTCAAACCAAGATTAACAGGCAATTAGAAGAATTCGCAACCGGCATTCTTCTTCCACTCTATTTTGTAACTGTTGGGATGAGAAGCAACTTTCAGTACTTTCCTCTTAAGCCTCTTGAACTTGTGGTAGTAGTTGGGTTGGCTTGTTCTGTTAAGGTTGTCGTCACTTTCATAGTTTCCATGTTCTATGGCATGTCTTTTCGAGAAGGTTTCACCCTTGGAATTCTCATGAACACTAAGGGTATCTTGTCACTCGTTATTCTTAATATCGGGCGTGAATCCAAGGTATGCTTGCTGCTAGCATCTTTATTATTATTACTTTCTAATCAACTCTGTCTATCATTGCATAGATTCTCATACTTAACATTTTCCATGCTTTTTTAACTAGACTTAACAGATTCATGTCTGTTTTTGTTGTGGTTTCTAAGTTTGAAATATGTTTCTCTGAATCGCAGGCCTTACATTTCGAAATATTTCTTGTACTGTTGGTAATTCTGATGGCCATGACACTTATGGCGAAACCAATCCCTTACTTGATCTACTGCAAACGTGCAAATGAATTCAAGGAACATAACCAAAGGACGATTGAGAATATTATAGATCATTCAGAATTCCGGGTCCTTCTGTGTATTCATGACATCCACTCTATAGCAGGCCTGACCAATCTCTTGGAGTATTCCAATTCTTCAAAACAGTCACCTATTATTGTCTTTGCTGTCCATTTAGTAGAACTCTCCGGGCGTACTACAGCAATGATGATTGTTCATGACAAGACGCTCGCCTCAATGGATAAAGACAATCGTCCTAGCTATGACAGGAAGAACGTTGATCCTATTATCAAGACTTTGGAAGAATTCGAGAAGAGAGGTCTAGTGGAGTCTGTTCTACCATTGACTGTGGTATCACCATATGACACTATGCATGAGGACATTTGTAATCTTGCTGAGGATAAGCTCACAAGCCTTATTTTGATCCCATTCAACAAACCATCACGTGCGAATGGGATATACTGCATGCTTAATCATAAATTTTCTTCCATTCAAAAGGTGATCCAAAATCTGCTAAAGAAGGCCCCTTGCTCTGTGGGTATACTCATTGATAGAGGCATCGGATTAGCT
>JAKUCV010005293.1:29814-75547 GCA_028386065.3 Turnera subulata
TAGTTCGAAGCTTGCTGTGGAGATATTTGACGGTACCGGTCATTTTGGCATGTGGCAGTGTGAGGTCCTTGACTCGCTATTCCAGCAGGGACTTGATGTTGCTATTGAAGAAGAAAAACCTGACGATATCAGTGACAAGGAGTGGGCCGACGTAAACAAGTTGGCGTGCAGAACAATTCGATCATGCTTGTCCAGGGAGCAGAAATATGCATTCAAAAATGAAGTTTCTGCACACAAACTGTGGAAGGCATTGAAAGACACTTTCTTGAAGAAGAGTGGTCAGAATAAACTTCTAATGAAGAAGAGACTGTTCCGGTTCGAGTATCGATCAGGTTCTACGATAAATGAACACATCACTTTGTTTAAAAAGTTAGTAGCAGACCTGTTCAATTTGGATGTTATATTTGAAGACGAAGACTTGGCTTTGATGCTGTTATCTTCTCTTCCCAAAGAGTTCGAGCACTTGGAGACAACATTACTTCATGGGAAGAAGAATGTATCCTTAGAGGCTGTATGCTCGGCTTTGTACAGTCATGAGTTGAGACAGCAGGACAAAATGAAGAGCAAAGCAACTGCAGCAGATGAAACTTTAGTGGCTAGAGGACGACAGCAAAGCCAGTCAAAGGGGAGAAGAGGAAGATCCAAGTCGAGAAGCAGAGTTTCCAAAGATGAATGTGCCTTTTGTCATGAGAAAGGGCATTGGAAGAAAGACTATCCGAAGTTGAAAAAGAAGGGAAAGACTCCACAAGATGCAAATGTTGCAGAATGCAAGAGTGATGCAGAGTCAGATACTTCTTTGGTTGCTTCACCTTCAACATCACATGTTGATGAGTGGATTTTGGATTCTGGTTGCACCTACCATATGTGCCCCATTCGAGAATGGTTCTTTGACCTTGAAGAGCTCAATGGTGGGGTTGTTTTTATGGGCAATGACAATCCATGTAAAACAGTCGGGATAGGTTCAATCAAGCTGAAAAATCATGATGGATCCACCAGAATTTTGAGAGATGTTCGATATGTTCCAGAGTTGAAGAAGAATCTCATTTCTTTGGGGGCCTTAGAATCAAAAGGCCTAGTTGTCACTATCCTAGATGGAATTCTTAAAGCAACGTCAGGAGCATTGGTGATGTTAAAAGGCATAAGGAAGAATAATCTGTATTAATACCAAGGTAGTACAGTAATTGGGGCAGTTGCCGCAGTAACTTCTGGAAGCAAGAAAGATACAGAGGCAACAAAGCTGTGGCATATGCATTTGGGACATGCTGGTGAAAAATCCTTGCAGATTCTTGCCAAGCAGGGATTGTTGAAAGGTACGAAGACTTGCAAATTAGAATTTTGTGAGCATTGTGTTCTGGGAAAGCAACGAAGAGTGAAATTTGACAATGCTATCTATGATACCAAGGGGATTTTGGACTATGTGCATTCAGATGTGTGGGGACCTGCCAAGACTCCATCCTTTGGAGGTAGACACTATTTTGTCATTTTTGTTGATGATTTTTTCAGAAGAGTGTGGGTATTTACAATGAAGAAGAAGGATGAGGTGCTTGGGATTTTCCTTAAATGGAAAACTCAGGTTGAAAACCAGACAGGAAGAAAGAATAAAGTTCTCCGAACAGAAAATGGTGGAGAATATACGAGCGATCCTTTCTTGAAGATATGCCAAAATTGTGGCATAGTTAGGCACTTCACAGTCAGAAAAACACCACAGTAGAACGGGGTATCAGAGCGTATGAACAAGACGTTGGTGGAGAATGTTCGTTGTATGCTGTCTAATGCTGGGCTAGGCAGAAGTTTTTGGGCTGAGGCTGTGACATATGCTCAACATCTTGTTAATCGGTTGCTACATTCTGCTTTAGGTGGAAAGACCCCTTTGGAGGTATGGTCTGGGAAACCTGCTACAGATTATGATTCTTTGCGTGTGTTTGGCTCCACTGTATACTATCATGTGAATGAATCAAAGTTAGATCCACGAGCAGAGAAGGCTCTATTTATGGGTCTTAATGCTGGAGTGAAGGGATACCGTCTTTCGTGTCTAGAGACAAAGAAGACTATTATCAGCAGGGATGTTACCTTTGATGAATCTGCCATGTTGATTAAGGTAAATCCAGAAAAAGCTGGTGGTACTTCACAGCAGGTGGAGTGTGTATCAAAGCAGGTGGAGTTTGAGCCTACTATGGTGATCCCAGCTAAGAGCGCCAATGGTGACTCTCCATTGATAGAGGAAGAGTCAGATGAAGAAGAGGTTCCGACCTAAGAACCTACGCAGCAGTTCGAGTCAATTGCCACTAGTAGACCAACACGAGAAAGGAGAAAACCAAAACGTCTCATTGAAACGGTGGCCTATGCACTTCCAGTCATCGATGATGTTCCTTCCACTTTTTTCAGAAGCCATTCGGAGTTCTGAAAGTAGCAGTTGGAAAGAGGCAATGGAGGAGGAGATGAAATCTCTTCAAAAGAACAAGACATAGAAGTTGACACAACTACCGAATGGAAAGAAGGCAATTGGATGCAAATGGGTATTTGCTAAAAAAGAAGGATTTCCTGACAAGAATAATGTTCGCTACAAGGCAAGATTGGTGGCTAAAGGCTACGCTCAGAAGGAGGGAATTGATTATAATGAAGTATTTTCTCCAGTTGTGAAGCATTCCTCCATTAGAATGCTGTTGGCCTTGGTAGCACAGTTGAATCTGGAGCTAGCTCAACTTGATGTGAAGACTACGTTCTTACACGGTGACTTGAAAGAGGAAATGTATATGACTCAGCCAGATGGATACAAAGCTGCTGGGAAAAAGAAAAGGGTGTGCAAACTAGACAAGTCGTTGTACGGATTGAAGCAATCTCCAAGGCAGTGGTACAAACGATTTGATAAGTTTATGTTGGGTCAAAAGTACACAAGGAGTAAATACGACCATTGTGTGTATTTGAGCAAACTTCAAGATGGGTCCTACATCTACCTACTCTTATATGTTGATGACATGCTGATAGCTGCAAAGAGCCAAGTTTAAATTGATAAACTAAAGGCTCAGTTGAGTAAAGAGTTTGAGATAAAGGATTTGAGAGAAGCCAAAAAGATTCTCGGGATGGAGATAAGCAAGGACAGAGAGAGAGGCAAGCTTTGGCTGACACAGAAGCAGTATTTAAAGAAAGTACTACAACGTTTTGGCATGAATGATGTAACGCCCCAGATTTTTATAACTTGATTTCTGGAATTTTCGGAAATTTATTCCAATTTTACCCTTCAAATATTTTCGAGTCTTAGTTGGGGAAATAAATTATTTTGCCATGAGAATGTCAATTCTAAGTCGGTATTGTTCATAGTTCGGGTTCCGTGAGAAACGAAGTCAAGATCGGGACTAAACGAGAGGTTTAGCGTGGTTTCATTTAAAACTACGTCGTTTTGGTGTTTTGAAAAAAAAAAAAAAAAAAGAAGTTGACTGAAGTGGGTTGACCGCGCCTCAGCCCGAAACGACGTCGTTTCGGGGCTGGCCGGCCAACCCTAAAAGCCCCTTTCCCCTTCTCCTCTTTCTCCTCTTCATTTTCATTTTCGTTTTCTTCTTTTTTTCTCCCGTTGCTACCGCACTAGCCGCCGCCGCCTCAACGGCTCTTGTCCCCCACCGTTTTCTTTCTTTCTCTTTTTCTTATCTTCTCTTCTTCTTCTTCTTCTCTATCTTTTCTTTTCCCTTCCTCTCTTCTCTCTTTTTCTTCCTTCCCGTTCTCTCCTCCCTCTCGCCAAACTGCCGCCGCCGCCATACACCCTCCCTTTTGTTCTCTTCTCGTGTCGTCGTCGCAGGGACGCGAAGCCGCCGCCACCACCGCGAGTCGCAGAGGAAGCTGGGACGAGGGCCGGCGTGTACGGAATTGACGAGGCCACCAGTGACGCCTCCGACTCCTCTGGTAAGCACCGCCTTCCTCTATTCCTTGTCCTCGCTTCGCTTACCTGTGGTCGGTTCTGACCGGATGTGTGCCTGTGTGGGTTGTATTGACGCAACGGTGTTGGTGGCGGATGCGTGTGTGCGTGGGTGGTGTTGTGACGGGTGATGGCGGGTTGTGTTGTTGAGACAGGGCAGAGTTACCGTTGGCTTGAACGGGTGAAGATTGTTGCCTGACACGAGCCTTGCAATCCGGCAGTGGGGCAGAATCGACGTGAACCGTATCTCGGGTGAGCAATTTCTTTCCTCCCTCAATCCGATTAGGTGCTCTAGGATTAATTTAGTTGATAATTAATTGATGTCATGAGTTGGGGATTGATTGTGGGTAGTGGTTTTTCGGCTTGGGCAGTTGGTTGAGTTTTCCGGCACCCCGGGTTACTTTTCCGGCGAGGGTGACCGGAATCCGGCGAGAGAACACTATTCCGGCGAGGGCTCGGAAATTTCCCGGCGAAGGCTCGGGTTCGGACAACGGGCTATATTTCGCGTCTTACGAGTATTAAACGGTAACTACTTATGTTTGTATCGGTTATGTCATGTATCTAAATTTTGGAATTTAATTACCGAAATACGTTTATATTTATTCATTTCATGAATTGGGGATTACCGAGAGCGGAGAGAAAAGAGTGTGTGGCCGGGAGAATTTACCGACACGAATAGAACTTTAGGCCGATCAACTCTTGGGCTCGGAAATGACCTTAGGACGGTTTTAGGAAAAACCGAGCCCAAGCCCAATAATTTCAATTTGAAGTTTAGAATGTGTTATACGGACTTAAAATACGGACTTAGGACTTAATCACGGGAAACTAAACCCACGGATGTTAAGAACGGGCTCGAAGCCCAATTTCATAATCGGTAGAATATGAACTTAAGGGAGTGGGCCCGCAGGCTCGGAATTTGTGATTAAGGATTTAGTGGGCCTTAGGCCCGAGAATTGTTAACGAACTTAAACCGATGAACCTTAGATCCATAATCGTTGGAGTTATGGTAGATAAAATATTCTTTTGGACTTAGACCCGGAAATCATATAATCGGATAGTTTTGGCCGGGAGATACTCGATTAGAGCATACCTTAGCATACATATACGTTTTTATTCCTAAAATTGTTTGGTGATTATATTATGTGCCGGAATTCAGGCACGAGAGATATCTCGAGAGTCGTGGACTCGGATCGGGGAGAAGTCATAAACCGCATTTTGAGGTGACATTACAAGTCTTTATGTATATGTTCTGTGAATGCATGTTGGTGTGGTTTGTTTGTTTACTTGCCTTGTTTGCTACATGCGATAATTGGAATTGTATGCTGGATTGACTCACATGTCTAAATTCTACATGAAAAACTGTTATACACTTTTGTGATAATATGTGGTTATGGGCCGAAGGCCCGGATGNACGGTACCGGTCATTTTGGCATGTGGCAGTGTGAGGTCCTTGACTCGCTATTCCAGCAGGGACTTGATGTTGCTATTGAAGAAGAAAAACCTGACGATATCAGTGACAAGGAGTGGGCCGACGTAAACAAGTTGGCGTGCAGAACAATTCGATCATGCTTGTCCAGGGAGCAGAAATATGCATTCAAAAATGAAGTTTCAGCACCCAAACTGTGGAAGGCATTGAAAGACACTTTCTTGAAGAAGAGTGGTCAGAATAAGCTTCTAATGAAGAAGAGACTGTTCCGGTTCGAGTATCGATCAGGTTCTACGATGAATGAACACATCACTTTGTTTAAAAAGTTAATAGCAGACCTGTTCAATTTGGATGTTATATTTGAAGACGAAGACTTGGCTTTGATGCTGTTATCTTCTCTTCCCGAAGAGTTCGAGCACTTGGAGACAACATTACTTCATGGGAAGAAGATTGTATCCTTAGAGGCTGTATGTTCGGCTTTGTACAGTCATGAGTTGAGACAGCAGGACAAAATGAAGAGCAAAGCAACTACAGCAGATGAAGCTTTAGTGGCTAGAGGACGACAGCAAAACCAGTCAAAGGGGAGAAGAGGAAGATCCAAGTCGAGAAGCAGAGTTGCCAAAGATGAATGTGTCTTTTGTCATGAGAAAGGGCATTGGAAGAAAGACTATCTGAAGTTGAAAAAGAAGGGAAAGACTCCACAAGATGCAAATGTTGCAGAATGCAAGAGTGATGCAGAGTCAGATACTTCTTTTGTTGCTTCACCTTCAACATCACATGTTGATGAGTGGATTTTGGATTCTGGTTGCACCTACCATCGAGAATGGTTCTTTGACCTTGAAGAGCTCAATGGTGGGGTTGTTTTTATGGGCAATGACAATCCATGTAAAACAGTCGGGATAGGTTCAATCAAGCTAAAAAATCATGATGGATCCACCGGAATTTTGAGAGATGTTCGATATGTTCCAGAGTTGAAGAAGAATCTCATTTCTTTGGGGGCCTTAGAATCAAAAGGCCTAGTTGTCACTATCCTAGATGGAATTCTTAAAGCAACGTCAGGAGCATTGGTGATGTTAAAAGGCATGAGGAAGAATAATCTGTATTAATACCAAGGTAGTACAGTAATTGGGGCAGTTGCAGCAGTAACTTCTGGAAGCAAGAAAGATGCAGAGGCAACAAAGCTGTGGCATATGCGTTTGGGACATGCTGGTGAAAAATCCTTGCAGATTCTTGCCAAGCAGGGATTGTTGAAAGGTACGAAGACTTGCAAATTAGAATTTTGTGATCATTGTGTTCTGGGAAAGCAACGAAGAGTGAAATTTGACAATGCTATCCATGATACCAAGGGGATTTTGGACTATGTGCATTCAGATGTGTGGGGACCTGCCAAGACTCCATCCCTTGGAGGTAGACACTATTTTGTCATTTTTGTTGATGATTTTTCCAGAAGAGTGTGGGTATTTACAATGAAGAAGAAGGATGAGGTGCTTGGGATTTTCCTTAAATGGAAAACTCAGGTTGAAAACCAGACAGGAAGAAAGATTAAAGTTCTCCGAACAGAAAATGGTGGAGAATATACGAGTGATCCTTTCTTGAAGATATGCCAAAATTGTGGCATAGTTAGGCACTTCACAGTCAGAAAAACACCACAGCAGAACGGGGTATCAGAGCGTATGAACAAGACGTTGGTGGAGAAAGTTCGTTGTATGCTGTCTAATGCTGGGCTACGCAGAAGTTTTTGGGCTGAGGCTGTGACATATGCTCAACATCTTGTTAATCGGTTGCTACATTCTGTTTTAGGTGGAAAGACCCCTTTGGAGGTATGGTCTGGGAAACCTGCTACAGATTATGATTCTTTGCGTGTGTTTGGCTCCACTACATACTATCATGTGAATGAATCAAAGTTAGATCCACGAGCAGAGAAGGCTCTATTTATGGGTCTTAATGCTGGAGTGAAGGGATACCGTCTTTGGTGTCTAGAGGCAAAGAAGACTATTATCAGCAGGGATGTTACCTTTGATGAATCTGCCATGTTGATTAAGGTAAATCCAGAAAAAGCTGGTGGTACTTCACAGCAGGTGGAGTTTGAGCCTACTATGGTGATCCCAGCTAAGAGCATCAATGGTGACTCTCCATTGATAGAGGAAGAGTCAGATGAAGAAGAGGTTCCGACCTAAGAACCTACGCAGCAGTTCGAGTCAATTGCCACTAGTAGACCAACACGAGAAAGGAGAAAACCAGAACGTCTCATTGAAACGATAGCCTATGCACTTCCAGTCATCGATGATGTTCCTTCCACTTTTTTCAAAAGCCATTCGGAGTTCTGAAAGTAGCAGTTGGAAAGAGGCAATGGAGGAGGAGATGAAATCTCTTCAAAAGAACAAGACATAGAAGTTGACACAACTACCGAATGGAAAGAAGGCAATTGGATGCAAATGGGTATTTGCTAAAAAAGAAGAATTTCCTGACAAGAATAATGTTCGCTACAAGGCAAGATTGGTAGCTAAAGGCTACGCTCAGAAGGAGGGAATTGATTATAATGAAGTATTTTCTCCAGTTGTGAAGCATTCCTCCATTAGAATACTGTTGGCCTTGGTAGCACAGTTGAATCTGGAGCTAGCTCAACTTGATGTGAAGACTACGTTCTTACACGGTGACTTGAAAGAGGAAATGTATATAACTCAGCCAGATGGATACAAAGCTGCTGGGAAAAAGAAAAGGGTGTGCAAACTAGACAAGTCGTTGTACGGATTGAAGCAATCTCCAAGGCAGTGGTACAAACGATTTGATAAGTTTATGTTGGGTCAGAAGTACACAAGGAGTAAATACGACCATTGTGTGTATTTGAGCAAACTTCAAGATGGGTCCTACATCTACCTACTCTTATATGTTGATGACATGCTGATAGCTGCAAAGAGCCAAGTTGAAATGGACAAGCTAAAGGCTCAGTTGAGTAAAGAGTTTGAGATGAAGGATTTGAGAGAAGCCAAAAAGATTCTTGGGATGGAGATAAGCAGGGACAGAGAGAGAGGCAAGCTTTGGCTGACACAGAAGTAGTATTTAAAGAAAGTACTACAACGTTTTGGCATGAATGAGGAATCAAAACCTGTAGGTACTCCACTTGCCCCTCATTTGAAACTTAGCAGCCAGTTATCTCCACAGACAGAAGAAGAACGAGAGTACATGGCGAAGATCCCATATGCCAATGCGGTTGGAAGCTTGATGTATGCGATGGTGTGTACAAGACCAGATATTTCACAAGCTGTTAGTGTTGTGAGTAGATACATGTATGATCCTGGCAGAGGTCATTGGCAAGCTGTGAAATGGATTCTTCGGTATCTCAAAGATACCGTAGATGTTGGTTTAATGTTTGAGCAGGATGAATCACTTGGTCAAGGAGTGGTCGGATACTGTGATTCAGACTATGCAGGAGATTTGGATAAGCGGCGATCGACAACGGGCTATTTGTTCACATTAGCAAAAGCCCCGGTTAGTTGGAAGTCCACTTTACAGTCAACGGTGGCTTTGTCTACTACAGAGGCAGAGTATATGACTATTACAGAAGCTGTAAAGGAGGTGATTTGGCTTCATGGGTTGCTAAAAGACTTGGGAGTTGGTCAGAAACAACTTGTAGTATATTCTGATAGTCAGAGTGCTATTCATTTGGCAAAGAATCAAGTCTTTCATGCACGGACGAAGCATATCGATGTTCGCTATCATTTTGTGAGGGAGATTCTCGAAGAAGAAGAGATACTTCTCCAAAAAGTTTTGACTTCGGAGAATCCTGCAGATATGCTGACCAAGGTGGTGACTAGAGCCAAGTTTGAATATTGTTTAGACTTGGTCAATATCCTGCGCTTTTGAGATGGTGCCAGTTGGCACAAGTTCGAAGTACTATGAAGGTTGTTCTTTGTTTGGTTGAGAAGATTAGTACTTGGTGGGATTTGAATAGCAACAAGGTGGAGATTTGTTGGAATAGTGTTGCTTATTCCATCCCACATCGTGGAGAAAGTGCTTGGGGGGGTTTTGTTTTGCTATAAATAGAACTCCCCCTTGCCTTAGTAAATCATCCCAAAATTAGAGTATAATTGTATCCTAACAATTGTACTAAATACTCTTCTTCTCCTAGTAAAAAGAGCAGGCCCTTTTCTAGTGGTGCTCCGGAGACGTAGGCAAAATTGGCCGAACTCCGTTATCAATTTTTTGAGTGTGTTCTTTCTTTATTATTCCGCCTTTAATTTCCGCATTTGTTTATTTATTTAGTATTCAACATTGGCCGGCTAAGCTGTCTTATCTCTTTGTTGGCCGTGTAAGCCGCCTTATCTCTTTGTTGGATGGCTAAGCCGCCTTGTTCTATTTGTTGGCCGGCTAAGCCGCCTTTGTCGGGTATAGGTTGTGAATTATAACACTGTGCAAGTGAGTCCTGTCTAGGAGGCTGGGTTTTAAGTGAACCACTGTTCCTCCAGTCTTTCCTGAAAATTTATCTTGGAATGATAATTTTGTCTAAGGAGATAGGCTAGGCCATCTTTCCTGGGAATTATCGAATCAGTTCAATTCACTAGTTTGTTGTAGTGGGGAAATTACCCGAGTTTTTCCCAACAATAGATACATCGCTTTTAAATACTGCAAATCTGATGTTTGTCAGATATAATTTTTTCTTTCTTGACGATAACATTGTTGTTTGAAGCTTTCTACCAAAGTAAAAGTTGTTTCAGGAAACAATGCACTTTTCCTATAAAAGCCAGTTTGTCAAGCTTTGTCTTGACTAATCGGAATCTAATTTGAGTGGCATACTATGATGGGGTGAATTTCCCATCCAATATCCAGATCTTCGTCTTGACTAGTTCAACTTGTTCACCTGACTATGGATCTTCTATCGGAAAATGAGTCAGTAAAAAGATGCAATAGCCAGTGAGGACAAAAATTAACCTATCTAATCAGTCAGGAATCGGCCATCATAGAACTTGCCAGATGGTTAACCAGGAACTGGGATACCATTTGGTTCTGCACACAAACTTAGGTTCCAGTTTCCTGTGTCAGCGTAGGAGTCTCCCAAAATAAAAAAATTTCACAAAAGCCATTTCCATGACTATGTGCAAGTGATCATTGTGCTGCATATTTACACCACCATCAATTAATACCAAATCTTCCCTTACAAGGACTTCATTACAGAAATTACGTTTGTGAATTACAAGATCTTAAGCAGAAGGAAAAAATGACAGGTTGATGATATTTGTGCAACATGATGAAGAGAACAAAAAAACAGAAAAAGAAAAAGAGGGAGCACGCAGGGTTTCTTCTCCATTCAAGACTGATCAAGACTAGTTTGAGACAAGGCTAAAAATTTTCAGAGGAACACTTGTAAGGTTATAATTGTTGGTCTTATGATGACCAGTAATGGTTTAACAAAGTTAGGGATATCCTGATCTCTAAACAAAGTTATATTGTATGTAACATAATTATCCTGGTATGCTACTTAAATAGTATAGCTTCAGCACCATAGATTTTTAGGTTTGCTTTTATGTAGGAGAGAGTTGACAAATTTGGTAGGAATTCACCGAATTCAATGATCGTCAAAGGTAAAAAACGTTAGGTTTGCAAACATTTCGGATCAATTAATTATTTAAAAATTGCATGCCCTAGAAACAAAGGCAACATGCATGCAATTCTAATTGTCCTCATTAGATGTCGAATTAGACATTGAATTGTTACTTCCGATTTGCAGAGATCATCCATCCCCTTTGTGTTTCAATACTAGAAGAGTATCCGAGCCGATCGCTAGGATTATTCAACCAAAATCGTGCATCTTCCAAAGATACCTGATCAATTAGCTAGGAAGATGGGTGACACGACGAATTCTGCATACGAGGAAGCTTCTCTCGATGCAAGTAGTATTTATGATTTCAATCACCAAACTGGTGAAATTACTGAATCTACATATGTGAGAAACCCTAATTTTGACTCACCCTGGAAAAATGTAAATCCTCTATTTGAAGCCGCCCCCTTTTTCACACATCTAGCGATGCTCATCTTCTTCATCCGTATTTCTTTTCTCCTCTTCAGTCTTTTACGCCTGCCCCGTTTCTTGGCCGAGCTTATTGTAAGTTCTTGTTCATTCTCTGAAAACTTCACTTTTTTTACTTGCATTTTGCTATATAATAATTTTTAACCAATCAAAATGTACACAAAATTAAGGGTATAGGCATTAATCAATCATTTTTGGGTATTTTCCAATGCTTAATTACAGAGTGCTCTTGTGCTGGGTGCTTCTGTGGTGGGAACCCAAGAGTGGGTTGGAATGTTTCTTCGTCCAACAGGTCAAACACAGGCCATAGAGACAATGGGAGAACTTGGACTCACTTATTATATGTTCTTTGTTGGATTAGAGATGGATTTAACCAGTTTACGCAGTCTCGAGAAGAAAGTGATGTGCAATGTGGCTGCCGGAATTGTGTTTTCCCTTGTCGCGGGGTCGGGTTTACATTTTTTGGTCATATATCTCGCCCGTAACCACCCCCACGACCACATTTCCGCCCATGCACTGGGTCCATTGTTCTTTGGTGCATGTCTTATGGTAACAAGTTTTCCAGATTTGGCAAGGAATTTATCGGATCTCAAGATCCTTTACACAAATGTAGGACGGATGGCATTGTCTTCAGCATTCTTGAATGATATTGCTTCTTGGATTTTCGTGATACTGACAATCGGATTTTCCAATGGGCAAGGGAGTGGTCCATTCATTTCTGTGGGAGCTACTATTATCTTTTTGCTCGTATGCTGGTTTGCCATACGTCCCTTACTCAAATCCATAATCCCAAGTATTCATTCCGGTGGAGACAACTATAACGATACATATATATATTGCATTTTCTTCGGAGTCTTGGTATTTGGATTCATAGGTGATGCTTGTGGTACACATTCTATGGTGGGGGCATTTGCGTTTGGGCTAATTATGCCCCCGGGGGAGCTTCAAACCAAGATTAACAGGCAATTAGAAGAATTCGCAACCGGCATTCTTCTTCCACTCTATTTTGTAACTATTGGGATGAGAAGCAGCTTTCAGTACTTTCCTCTTAAGCCTCTTGAACTTGTGGTAGTGGTTGTGTTGGCTTGTTCTGTTAAGGTTGTCGTCACTTTCATAGTTTCCATGTTCTATGGCATGTCTTTTCGAGAAGGTTTCACCCTTGGAATTCTCATGAACACTAAGGGTATCTTGTCACTCGTTATTCTTAATATCGGGCGTGAAACCAAGGTATGCTTCCTGCTAACATCTTTATGATTACTATTTTCTAATCAACTCTTGTCTATCATTGCATAGATTCTCATACTTAAAATTTCCATGTTTTTTTTTAAATAGACTTAACAGAATCATGCTTGTTTGTGGTTTCTAAGTTTTAAATAAGTTTCTCTGAATTGCAGGCCTTACATTTTGAAATATATCTTGTACTGTTGGTGGTTCTTATGGCCATGACACTTATGGCGAAACCAATCCCTTACTTGATCTACTGCAATCGTGCAAACAATTTCAAGGAACATAATCAAAGAACGATTGAGAATATTATAGATCATTCAGAATTCCGGGTCCTTCTGTGCATTCATGACCTCCACTCAATAGCAGGGCTGACCAATCTCTTAGAGTATTCCAATTCTTCCAAGCAATCACCTATTGTTGTCTTTGCTGTCCATTTAGTAGAACTCACCGGGCGTACTACAGCAATGATGATTGTTCATGACAAGACGCTCGCCTCAATGGATAAAGACAATCGTCCTAGCTATGACAGGAAGAACGTTGATCCTATTATCAAGACTTTGGAAGAATTCGAGAAGAGAGGTCTAGTGGAGTCTGTTCTACCATTGACAGTGGTATCACCATATGACACTATGCATGAGGACATTTGTAATCTTGCTGAGGATAAGCTCACAAGCCTTATTTTGATCCCATTCAACAAACCATCACGTGCGAATGGGATATACTGCATGCTTAATCATAAATTTTCTTCCATTCAAAAGGTGATCCAAAATCTGCTAAAGAAGGCCCCTTGCTCTGTGGGTATACTCATTGATAGAGGCATCGGATTAGCTTCGGTAATGTGTGATGCAAACGATTATCAGAGACAGCAGCTCCATGTTGTTATGTTCTTTTGCGGTGGACCAGACAATCGTGAAGCCTTAGCTTATTCATATCGGATGGCAGGGTGTCATAATGTTAACTTGACTGTTATAAGGTTGGTTCCTGGTAAAGAAGCAGAAGATATGGTAGGAAATGTTAAAGACTTTGAAAAGGAGCAATCTATTGATGATGAATATGTAAATGAGTTCAAATTTAGAACAATGTGCGATTCATCTATAGTTTATGGCGAAAAGGTAGTGGATAATGCAGAAGAGCTTATGAAAGTAATAGCAGATTTGTTTGATGATTTTAATTTTAATCTTTGTATTCTTGGAAAAGATGAGAACTTAATAACTCCCTTCAGTCAAGGACTTTCGGAGTGGACGGAGTATGATGAACTAGGACCATTGGGGGATTATTTATCAATCTCTAGTTTTGCACAAAGTGCATCTATTCTTGTCATCAAGAAATATAGAGCAGACCTAGTTTAGCTTTTTCTGGTAAATCATCAATCTCTTTTTTCAAATAATCATAGATACATCGCTTTTAAATACTGCAAATCTTATGTTTGTCAGATACAATTTTTTCTTTCTTGACGATAACATTGTTGTTTGAAGCTTTCTACCAAAAAAAAGTTGTTTTAGGAAACAATGCACTTTTCCTATAAAACCAGTTTGTCAAGCTTTGTCTTGACTAATCGGAATCTAATTTGAGTGGTATACTATGATGGGTGAATTTCCCATCCGATATCCAGATCTTCGTCTTGACTAGTTCAACTTGTGCACCTGACTATGGATCTTCTATCAGAAAATGAGTCAGTAAAAAGATGCTATAGCCAGAGAGGACAAAAATTAACCTACGTAATCAGTCAGTACTCGGCCATCATAGAACTTGCCAGATGGTTAACCAGGAACTGTGATACCATTTGGTTCTGCACACAAACTTAGGTTCCAGTTTCCTGTGTCAGCGTAGGAGTCTCCCAAAATAAAGAAATTTCACAAAAGCCATTTCCATGACTATGTGCAGGTGATCATTGTGCTGCATATATACACCACCATCAATTAATACCAAATCTTCCCTTACAAGGACTTCATTACAGAAATTACATTTCCGAATTACAAGATCTTAAGCAGAAGGAGAAAATGACAGGTTGATGTGTGCAACCTGATGAAGAGAACAAAAAAACAGAAAAAGAAAAAGAGGAAGTACGTAGGGCTTCTTCTCCATTCAAGACTCAAGACTAGTTTGAAACAAGGCTAAAAATTTTTAGAGGAACACTTGTAAGGTTATAATTGTGGACTTTAATTGTTCATGAATCATTAATGGAAAGGTTTATAAGACTGATGAATTTATTCAAGTCACTAAAGACAACTAGCAACAGAAATTTTTTTGCTTGGGACATAGATTACCTTTTATGTAGGAGAGAATTGATAGATTGTGCACAATCTAGATTAATATAAATATAATCACCTTGTATGCCACTTAAATATATAGTATGGCTTCATCACCATAGAATTTTAGCTTGGGACATGGATTACCTTTTATGTAGGAGAGATTTGATAAATTTGGTAGGAATTCACCGAATTCAATGATCATCAGAGGTAACCACGCCTTAGGTTTGCATACATTTCGGATCCATTAATTATTCAACATTGCATGCCCTAGGAGCTAGGAAGAAATGCAACATGCAATTTTGATTGTTATCGAAAGAAGAGTATCCCAGCCGAGATCAGACGAACGACTAGATCGTTCATCTTGGATAGATATTGATCAGTTAAGAAGATGATGGATGATAAGAATAACCCTGCATACGAGGAAGCTGGTTTCAGTGGAAGAAGTATCTTTGATATTAATCACCAAACTGGTGAAATTAGTCAATATGCATATTTGAAAAGCCCTAACTTCGACTCACCCTGGAAAAAAGTAAATCCTCTATTTGAAGCCGCCCCATTCTTCACAAATCTAGCCGTCATCATCTTCCTCATCCGTATTTTTTTTCTCCTATTCAGTCTTGTACGTCTACCACGTTTCTTGGCTGAGATCGTTGTAAGTTCTTGTTCTCTACTGACATTTTGTGTATGTATTTATAACTAATTACAATTATGTATAAAGCACACTGTGTAACTAGTGTTAAGAAGTATTTTCCGAACTGATAATTAATTAACTATAGACATGAATTATTCAATCATTTCGGGTCTTTTCCTATGCACAGGGTGCTCTTGTGCTGGGGACTTCTGTGTTTGGAACCCAAGATTGGACTTCAATATTTCTTCGTCCACCAGCTCATACACAGGCCATAGAGACAATGGGAGAAATTGGACTCACTTATTATATGTTCTTTGTCGGATTAGAGATGGATTTAACCAGTTTACGCAATCTCGAGAAGAAAGTGATGTGCAATGTGGCTGCCGGAATTGTGTTTTCCCTTGTTGCCGGGACGGGTTTATATTTTCTGATCATACATTTTACCCATGGCCAAATTTCCGCCCATACACTTGG
Source organism: Turnera subulata (assembly GCA_028386065.3). Lineage (NCBI taxonomy): Eukaryota > Viridiplantae > Streptophyta > Magnoliopsida > Malpighiales > Passifloraceae > Turnera > Turnera subulata. The sequence goes on from JAKUCV010005293.1 coordinate 45,757, forward strand.
TCCACTGTTCTTTGGTGCATGTCTTACGGTAACAAGTTTTCCAGACCTGGCAAGGATTTTGTCGGATCTCAAGATCCTTTACACAAATGTGGGACGAATGGCTTTGTCTTCGGCATTCTTGAACGATCTTGCTTCTTGGGTTTTCGTAATACTGACAATTGGATTTTCTAATGGGCAAGGAAGTGGTCCATTCATTTCTGTGGCAGCTACAATTATCTTTTTGTTCATATGTTGGTTTGGCATACGTCCTATACTCAAATCCATAATCCCAAGTATTCATTCCGGAGACAATTATAGTGATGCTTATCTATATTGCATTTTCTTTGGAGTCTTGGTGTTTGGATTCATAGGTGATGCTTGTGGTACACATTCCATGGTCGGGGGATTTACGTTTGGGCTAATTATGCCCCCGGGGGAGCTTCAGACAAAGATTACCAGGCAATTAGAAGAATTTGCAACGGGCATTCTTCTTCCATTCTACTTTGTGACTGTTGCGATGAGAAGCAACTTCGAGTACTTGCCTCTTGAGATTCTTGATCTGGTGGTAGTAGTTGTGTTGGCTTGTTCTGTTAAGGTTGTGATCACTTTCATAGTCTCCTTGTTCTGTGGCATGTCTCTTCGAGAAGGTCTCACCCTTGGCATTCTCATGAACACTAAGGGTATCTTGTCACTCATTATGCTTAATATCGGGCGTGAAAAGGTATGCTTCCTGCTTTCATCTTTATAAGTTACAAAGTTATATAATTGCTTGTGAATGTATGGTCAATAAGGAAGTAAAATTTGACAATAGTGATGGAAGGAATTAACTAACAATTAATGACTTATATAGAGTCTCATGCTTATGTTTCTGTAAATTGCAGGCTTTACATTTTCAAATATATCTTATAATGATGATCATACTTATGGCCATGACACTTATGGTGAAGCCACTCCCTTATTTGATCTACTGCAATCGTGCAAATGATTTCAAGGAACATAATCAAAGGACGATTGAGAATATCATCGATCATGCAGACTTCCGAGTCCTTCTGTGTATTCATGACCTCCACTCAATAGCAGGGCTCACCAATCTCTTAGAGTATTCCAATTCTTCCAAGCAATCACCTATCATTGTCTTTGCTGTCCATTTAGTAGAACTCACCGGGCGTACTACAGCAATGATGATTGTTCATGACAAGACGCTCACCTCAACTGATAAAGACCATCGTCCTAGCTATGACAAGAAGAATGTTGATCCTGTTATCAAGACCCTGGAAGAATTCGAGAAGAGAGGTCTAGTGGAGTCTGTTCTACCATTGACTGTGGTATCACCATATGACACTATGCATGAGGACATCTGTAATCTTGCACAGGATAAGCTCACAAGCCTTATTTTGATTCCATTCAACAAACCATCACGTTCGAATGGGATACACTGCGTGCATAATCACAAATTTTCTTCCATTCAAAAGGTGATCCAAAATCTGCTAAAGAAGGCCCCTTGCTCTGTGGGGATACTCATTGATAGAGGCATTGGATTAGCTACATTAATGCACGATGGAATTGATTACCAGAGACAGCAGCTTCGTGTTGTTATGCTCTTTTGCGGCGGACCGGACAACCGTGAAGCCTTAGCTTACTCGTATCGGATGGCAGGGTGTCCTAATGTTAACTTGACTGTTATCCGCTTGGTTCCTGGTAGAGGAGCAGAGGATATGATAGGAGACGTTAAAGACTTTGAAATGGAGCAATCTATTGATGATGAATATGTAAATGAGTTCAAATTTAGAACAATGTGTGATTCTTCTATAGTTTATGGAGAAAAGGTAGTGGATAATGCAGAAGAGCTTATGAAAGTAATAGCAAATGTGTTTGATGATTTTAGTTTTAATCTTTGTATTGTTGGAAAAGGTGAGAACTTAATAACTCCATTCAGTGAGGGACTTTCAGAGTGGATGGAGTGTGAGGAATTGGGAGCATTGGGGGATTATCTATCAATGTCTAGTTTTGCACAAAGTGCATCTATTCTTGTGATCAAGAAATATAAAGCACACTGATTTTTTAATTTTCTGGTAATTTATTAACTTTTTTTCAAATATGTACATCGCTTTTAAAAACGCAAATCTTATGTTTGTCTGATTTCATTTCATTTTAAAAATAAGATTTTTGGCATATTTGGTACTTAAGTTATTAGGTTACCTGAAGTTTTACTTTGTTCAATTCTATACCCAAACTTTTAAATTATGTTCAGTCGTATGCCTGAACTTTTATATTATGTTCAATCGTGTATCTCGGTCAGCCCCAATTGATGGCTCAGCTGCCCGGGTGTGGGACCCACTAACTTTTTTAGCTACGTGGCTAATGAATGGAGTTGCCACGTACCCAAAAAGTCAATGGGTCCCACTCTCGAGCAGCTGAGTCATCAGTTGGGACTGACCGAGGTACACGATTGAACATAATATAAAAGTTTAGGTATATGATTGAACAAAATAAAAGTTGAAGTACATAAATGATCCAAACTTAATAACTTGGGTACTAAATATGCCAAAAACCCTTAAAAATACTAATTAAAAAAATTTAAAAACCAACTAGCAGGCCAATCCCATCTCTCCCAGTTTACCAAAGGTGACCCACATCTTCTAAATGACCTGGGCCAAAAAACCAATTAAAGCCCATAATATATCTTCCTTGGGCTCTACTTATAGGCCCACTACCATCAAAACCTGCCCAAAATCCGTCAATCTCCAATTACGTAAAAACCCCATTAAACCCCAGCAAGGCAGCAACCCTTCTTCTTCTTCCTCCTCTCTCTCCTTCCTCGCTTCACTGTCACTACACCTACAACGGCCAATGGCGGGGTTAACGGACGCGAAGAACATGTACGACGTCGCATTGAGGCCTGCGATGCTACGCACGATCCTCCAGGAAGATCTCCCCGACGAGAAGAAGCCTTTCTCCTCTCCTTCCTCTCTCTCCAGAATCGTCTCCCTCCTCCAAACTCACCGCCTCCTATCCGAGCCCCTCCCCGATTCCGGCGGTAAGCTCACCCAACGCTGGAAGTCCGCCGTCGACGACTGGATCGCTCGGCTCCTCTCCCTCCTCTCCACCACGACGGTAACCGTTTTTCATTTTGTTTTTTGAATTTTGTTAATTTCCTTTTTTGTTTGGTTTACTTATTATTTTCTCTTTGGCTTTGTTTTTTTTTTTTCTGTGTTGTAGCCAGATAAATGTTGGGCGGGGATATGTTTGCTGGGGGTGACGTGTCAGGAGTGTAGCCCGGAGCTGTTCCTGTCTTCCTATACTGTTTGGTTTGAGAAGCTGTTAGTGCATATTCAGGTTTGGAACAGAAAAGGGAAAAATGTGAATTAGAAGTCCAATTTTGTTGTTTCTATGACGTGGATGTTGGAATTTGTATGTTGATTTTGTTGCGCTTTTCTTTTTATACAGTCCTCACCGGCGGATTCTCAGTTTGTTAAGGTGGCTGCTTGTAATTCGATTTCGGATTTAATTACAAGGTTAGGAATATATATGTCTTGAGGTTCTTCCCTTTTCTTTTTGGGGCTTGTTTATGTGGTGAGAATGCTAGTGAATGTGTTTCCTTGAAATAGGCTGGGTGGGTTCCCGAATGTGAAGAAGGAAGGGACTTCTCTTTCCGGGAAGATTGTTCAGCCTGTTTTGAAGCTGTTGAATGAGGATTCTTCCGATGCTTTGTGTGTGAGTTTAGTTTTCTTAAAAAAAAATAAAATTTATTGTCTCTGTGGGAATTACTGGGTGCATAACTCATCCTCCCTCTGAATGGCTTTCAGGAAGGAGCTGTGCATTTGTTATGTGCTGTTATTAATTTCTTTCCAGGTTCTCTTCACCGACATTATGACACTGTAAGTTTCTTACCCCAGGCTTCCTCGTTTCTCTCGCTGGACATAAATGGCCAACTCTTGCTTTGGTGCCAATGCTTTGCGATGTGACTGTGTCAAACATTTTATGCAGGTTGAAACTACCGTCGTGTCGAAAATTTTGTGTGGAAGATGCAGTATTAATGTGTCGAAGGTGGTATATGTCTATTCTTTTTATTGTTCGCCTTCATACCAACTTGATAAGTTAATTAAGCGATGCGTTTTGCATAATCTGCACTATGTTGTATTTAGTGTTTGGTTGTTTAACAGTCAATCCTTAATGAAGTTGTAGTTAGTTGCATTAAGACATTGTGATCTTGTTCTTGGGTAAGCCATGTTTGGGGTTGTATCCATGGCTGTTCTCTGGGTTGTTGGAAGCTTCTTTGAGGGATATGAATCCTTGCTTACTTTCTTGAGAAGCAATTGATTGTTCATGAGTATTTCTTGTTGATTCTGCACATAATTTTCTTTCTGTATATGCTGGCACCTGCTAGGTGCCTTTTTAATTTGAAACATAGAGTACTAACTAGACAAGGAAAAAACATTCAGAAACTTGCTCATTGCCTAGCGTTGCTTCCCAAAGCACGAGATGAGGATAGCTGGCTTTCATCTATGCGGAAGATTCTACTGTTAGTGAATGGTTTTCTGACAGAAATCTTCCAAGGGCTGGAAGAAGGTGCGTACTGACACTATCTTGGTCGGTACTTATGATGGGACTTGAGTTTCAAATTTTCTTTGTTGATAACTTGTTTGCATACACAACAGATGCTAAATGGGATGAGGCTGTTAGATTATTGGTTCCCCCTGGTGAAGTTCCCCCACTGACCCTGTGGGATCAACAATTGTTGGAACAGGGCTCAGACAAGGAAAAAAAGAGGTCCAAACTATCCAGCATCTCAGTCCTGATGTTTAGCTGTTGTTTGATGCTCAACAATCCATATCCCGTCCAGGTACTACTGTCAGATTCCTAGCTAGTTTGAAAATTTTAGCTTAAGCAGGTTTTGTTGGTATGTGGGTGCTTTATGTAACTTTTAAAGGGTACACTTGTTTGAACCTGATGTTTTTTGTTAACGCGCCTAACAGGTGACTGTGCCAATTCGTTCATTGTTGGCTCTTGTTGAGAGGGTGCTGATGGTTGATGGCTCATTGTCATACACCAGATCACACTTTGTGATTTCAGCAGAACAGGAGTTCATTTGTTCTGAGCTTCCGGTTCTACATTCATACAGTTTGGACCTTCTTTCTTCAGTCATTAAGGGTATCCGAAGGTTAGATATTGCTTCTTCACCTTAACATCATGGTGGGAACCTGAGCTTTTTATTGCAATTCTTTTGATTCTTTTACAGTTTAGAAGTTTTGAAGAATAACAGTTTTGTGGAAGATTCAAATTTGCTGTTTGTCTGAATAGTTTAGAGAAATTCAATTGCACTTTTTGCTATTTCCTAAGAATGTATGCTACCAAATTTTCCTCTTTTATCTTTCTGTTCCTTGCTTTTATTTAATAATTCATTTGTTCCTCACACAATGTTATTTGCCTTTGCAGTCAATTATTGCCGCATGCTGCACGCACTGTGCGACTTGTTAAAGAATACTTTAAGAGCTGTGAATTGCCGGATTTAAGGATAAAAATCTATTCGATCGCAAAGATGTTGTTGATGTCTATGGGTGTTGGTATGTAGCAAGTATTGGAATGTTCTTTTTTCTTTTCTATGTACGCTTTTGCTTCTTTTTTTTTTTAATATAATTGACATGCATACCTACATTATACATAAGCATTCATAGATACATATGTTCTTACTATTTCCAGGTAATCGTTGAGTAAGGTATAGTAATTCATGTGTTTTTATTGTTATTCTTGTCATTTATGGTTTCTTACTTTGGTTAATGGGTTTTGGCATGGCTTTGTTTACCAGGTATATTACTTGGTAATTGATTTTGGAACTGTTGCTAATCCTTAGTCATATCCTGATCAGGAATAGCAATCTATCTTGCACAGGAAGTCGTCAACAATTCACTCCTTGATTTGAATCCTACTGATGATGGGATATCTTCTGCTCAAAACTCAAAGGCTTCTTCTGATGCATTGCTGCAGCATTCCAGCAGGAAGAGGAAGCAGGGAACAACTGGCTCTCTGGAGCAGCAGCATGACAGGATCCTCCTGGAAACAGCATCTCATAATCATCCAACAACTCCCGCTTCTCTGAAGATTGCTGCACTTGAGGCATTAGAAGCTCTTCTCACCGTGGTATGTGTATATCATGGGTGCTTATGCATTGATTTTAATATGCTAATGACTTGTTTTTTTGCTTCAGAATTGATGTGGATTTGCTACTATTAGCCTATGTACGAATAAGGGCTTATATATATCTTCCTAGGCCATGTCAGCCCTAACCCAATGGATTAACCCATTTGAATGTTGTGTTTAATATTTTGTATGAAGAGACACTACTGTAGCTATAACTGTAGCGTGGTGTTACTCCTTATTTTTCTCTCTAAAGTCTTTCTTGATATTTATCTGCCTTCATAAGAAATGCATTTGTTCTGAAGATGCAATATCCAAACTGTCATATTGGTGCGCTATCAATGAGCAGTGTCAAATTACATTGCTCTTTGGCCACTTTGATTCAGTTGTCGATTGCACTTTACTAATGGATATATATTTCTTACAGGGTGGCGCTTTGAAATCTGAGTCTTGGCGTTCAAAAGTTGATCATATAATAATAACCATGGCGATTGACTCTTGTAAAGGAGGATCGATTAATGAAGAAAGGTTCTTGTGCAATGGGCATGCTTCAGTGTATGCAGATTTGCATCTAGCTGCATTACGTGCTCTTTTGGCATCTGTTCTCTCACCATCTCGTGTGCGCCCCCCACATTTAGCCCGGGCTCTTGAGCTTTTCAATAGAGGTAAATCTTCTCAGAATTTATGGCGGAATATCTTTTGTTCATAATCGTGTAAATGGTGAGGGGATAAGCGCAAGGAGAGGTTTGAATTTTTTTTGTACCCACAAGTTCACCCTGTTTGATTGTTTCTTGTTTGTATGTACGGTAGGCAATATGAGAATGAATGTGATGAAATGATGATGAGACTGCAACCAGTTATTCAGTCACTGGTTCTGTTTGCAATTCTCTTTATGCATCGTGTTTTGATGACCATTATTACTATGAAGCTGCCTTTCAAGTAAATTAGGCATACTCTCTAGCTCTAATTTTTTAGAATTTGTGTCCTGCAGGAAGGCAGGAAACTGGAACAAAAGTCTCTGAATTCTGTGCCCATGCACTCTTAGCTTTGGAGGTGCTTATTCATCCTCGTGGTCTTCCTCTTGTTGACTTCTCCGCTGCAAGCAGCTACGATGAAGTGAGCCACAGATTCTCGGAGGCTATATTTTCTGGTGGTAAGAAGCTCAGCATCCCATTTTCAAGTGGCATGCAGGAACTAGGACATAGCCCTCCTGATTCAGATGACGATTTGTATGAGAATTGGCTTGATAGTAGCAAGGAAACCAAGGCACCAGGAGACAGTCTGGGTAAAACTATAGAATCTGAAGCCCCTTCTGAAATCTTAAGAGTTCAGCAGGGAGAACAGATTCCGGAGGGTGGATCATCAGGCGGAAAAAGTGACGGGACAAATGACAAAGAACTAACAGCAGCTACAGTTGATGTAGAAATGAGACAGTGTGGTGATACAATAATGGGTGAGGTGCACAGATTTCAGGAATCCACGTCAATTCAGCTTCACGAATCTTCTGAAGGTATCACAGTTCCTAAAAGTGTTGAAGATCCAAAAGTTACAGAAAAGCTTACTGGGATTGTTTCAGGTGCAGATGGATTAGAAATTGCAAATGTTGTCATGGCAGATAAAAGTCTTGAATCAGATATGGAGTCCATCCCTGATATCGTGGATGCCGAACCAGATTCTGATTAGCATTTTTGTAGGAGATGCAATAATTAGTCTCATATTTAAGTAGGCGATGCGGCAATGGAACTCATAATCAAATGGAGAGTGATAGAAATGCATGCAGTTGTATTTTGTAACGATTGTTCAAATGTATAAGGACTGGGATCAAGTTAATGCAAAGCGGTTGTTTTTCTCTCGTGTATTTGACTGTGACAATCGTTTTCTTTCCTATTTTGTAACAAATCCTTCAACTGGAAAATTTTGTTTTACTGAAGTTGTTCGCATCTGGCAAGAGCATAGAAGGTTGTCCAACAGTCCCAGATAAAGTTCAGAACCCATCTTTGTTTTCTCCTTGAGAAGTTGTTCCTTGATCATGGTTCATTAACTGGTATTATTAATGAAAGTTGTACTTGGTGATGGCCCAAAATTTCTGAGAACATGACAGTAATTGGTCAACATTCGATATGCTTAAGAGTTTAATGTACTTTCAAACAAGAAAATGGTTATCGACCTCATTTCAGGAAAGGCCAAAAAATGGTTGTCTTTATCATGATAATATGTTAACGGATTCAATCCACAACCACACAGCAGTCATCGTCAATACTGGACATAATATACATAGAACGATCAACTTGAAGTGCTGGGTTGTTGTACTTTGACCCCCAAAAATAAAACAAAAAGAGGGTTGCTTCCCATTTGAGCAAAAATTAAAAATGGATACCTAATCCTACTACTTAGTCATGGGACTGCGTCGTCAGATATGAATGCACTATGACAGTCAAAGCACAAAAGTTTTCCAGTGGCGTTCAACTCCAACATGCTGACAAACACACACTATCTGATGGATTTACAAATTATCAGTCATTCTTACTGTACACAGGAGGGAAGTGCATATTCTTAATTTCTAGTCAAAGAAAATAATTAAGTACTTTGAATGGGTAAGCTAAAATACATTTGCCATTTTTAAAAAATTTCCTCATCAAAAAGTCTTTGGCAATTGCTCTAGCCAGAAAACTGACTAAATCATTATTCAATGAACCAAATGACCTAGCCAACCCCACCCCCCTCCTCTCTCTTTTGATTTCTCTTGTTGATCAAATGGATTGCATAACTGCCTTAGTAACAGTCTACATTCAGGTTTGAGGTCCTGCTACTTAATAACTAATAATTAGCAGTACCTTTCGTTCATGGAGCCGCCAATTTCAGTGCCCTAGCAACTTGTAGGTTCTTGCTTTTTAACAACTTCCCGTCCTATCACAGCTACTCATTTAAGCTTTTATTTTCTTGTTAACTTCTTTTTTTGGCTTTGATGATATCTGAGTTTGTATTATTTTGATAGGTATGCTCAAGACTTATTCGATCCACTATATTATAACTCTGTACATTCTCAATTGTACATAAGAAATCTCAATTACACAAGTCATAACATAATTCCTTTTGGCCTCCAAATGATCACAAGTCAAAGTAAGCCCTTTGCTCAAAAAAGAGTTGAAGCTTACCCGTTATATAGCAAAACTAGCCACTGCAAGTTTATAACTGCAATTTTGCATATATTCGAGTATAAGCTCCACCTACCATCCTTGGACCATAGTATACTTTTGAGTTTCCACAAGCGCTTGCTATGACATGTGAGTATTTTTTTTTAATTCTTTTGAGAATCACTATGACATGTGAATATAAAAACTATCGTCGTTACTCTTGTTCTTTCTTGTCAAAGTTACTCTTGTTTTTTTATTACAAGGAAATGTTAAAAGACCGAATAAAAATTAGCAGAGAAAAGGGAAGTTGCAACCCGTTAAGTCCGTTTCCAATTTCATAGGCAGACATAGGTTTGAATTGATGTGAATCATGCGATCCATAAAATGTTTGTGTTGCAATTTGGAGTTTTTCAGTACAAATTCATTCCATTGACAAAGTTATTTTTAGTTTCTGATCATTCTCATACTCTCATCACACTATTGCCTAAATCTTGAATTAACTACATTCTAAATCAGACTAAGAACTAAGATCTTCCACCTACCACTGTCACTCTCCATCTTTCTATTACCCCTCCCAAATGACTTATTCACACCTCACGGTGAAAATTCTTTAATGGGTTGATAACCAATTACCATATTGTCTTTGGGCCAATTAGACCTAGAAAGAGACCTAAACAGGCCTTGGCATCACAAATTACGAATGCTCATTCTTTTTTTTTTTTTTCTGGTAGTGATCAAACTTTGAAAGGAATGTGAGAAGAAGTTTTTTTGACCTTTTAAGTTTACTCATGTCGCCGCATCATCATGTTACTAATCTTCAGTTCTTTCTTTTGAGCCAATCCTAGGAATCTTAAGTGGTTGAGGACACGAATCCTCAAAAAGTGGTTAAGTACTGTGACTTTTAACGATCCTTTTACAAGATTCAGGTTCCAGTTTTATCTGGGTAAAAAAGGGAAAAAAGGTTCCAGCTTTCCTCTATCCACCATGAAAGGTCTTTCTTTGCACTAAAAAACCAAACTTGCTAACTATCCTATGCTACCCTTATTGGAATAAAGAGTACCCAAGTTTCTACCTACCTGGTTGTCCTCAGGTGTTGAGTAATAGAATAGAACAGTTTCAGGCAAAACTCCACAGTTTCTGACGAAACAAGAACTCCTGGATGACAACCTCCGATCTCATTTCCACTTCCCAAAAGTATATTATTTCATGGGACCCACAACCCAAAAAGTTAAACTATGATCATGGGCCACCATTTTTGATTCTGTAAACTGTCCTCCTCCTCCTCGTCCTCCTCCCCCTATTTATATGTCCCGAAAACCTCCCTCTCTGTTAAACCACCATCGCCAACAACTACTACTTCCACTCCCAATCATTCTCAGATCTTCGAATTCCCTGATCTGATAATAAAGTTTGGTTCTTTATCGTTTTGGGGTCATGGCGGAGCAAACATGGGTGAGGTTGGTGACTGCACAGACACCCACCAATATTGCTGTGATTAAGTATTGGGGCAAGAGGGACGAGACCCTGATTTTGCCTGTCAATGATAGCATTAGTGTGACTCTGGATCCAGAGCATCTCTGTACTACCACCACTGTTGCTGTTAGTCCTAGCTTTGACCAGGATCGGATGTGGCTAAATGGAAAGGTAATGTATCTTCCACCCTCTCAAGGTTTTTATTTTCGTGGTTGAGAGAGATTTTGCAGCAGTAGTTTGATTTTACTTGTACTGGTGGACAACTTGAGTTAATGAACATGTTACTGGATTGATCTTCAGTTTTGGTTCCTTGGGGTGTTGTTCTTTCTTTTTTTTCTTCGCCTGTAATGGTTATTATCGCAGTAATTCTAGTCGACTGGGGTCAACCGAGTGTGTAGTAAAAAGTTTTTTACTTATCTTGTGGTGGAACGATTGGGGTCCAATGGAGTATGAGGGTTTCGCTTGCTGTTTTCTTCATCTAATATGGATTAACAGAAGGGACATTATGCATGTTCTACGTCTAATGCTTTTAATGGTCTAGAGATTTCCCTTTCTACAGGCCATTATGCCGTTAGTTGAAGTATTTGGTTTTGTTCTGTTACCTCTGCACTGATTCATGGCAGGTTTGCTTTTTTTTTTTTTTTTGCCCGTTAGTGTAGGAGATCTCCCTTTCTGGAGGCAGATACCAAAATTGTTTAAGAGAAATTCGTGCCCGGGCTTGTGATGTTGAGGATGAAGAAAAGGGAATCAAGATTGCGAGGAAGGACTGGGAAAAATTGCACATACACATTGCTTCATATAACAATTTTCCTACAGCTGCTGGATTAGCTTCCTCTGCAGCTGGTTTTGCTTGTCTCGGTAAACAACAACTTCTTAAGATTTGTTTGATCCAGTACCGGAAAATCCTTTGTAGTACAATTTGCTGCACAAATTGTCCTAATTCTTATTTGTGTATAAAAAAAGTTATACTTCTTGTAAAGGACTAATCTCATGGTGGCTGAAAATAGTAGTGGAACAGGGACAATGCTTTTCATGCTATGCCCATCGCTGTACACTCCCTGAAACCTTCATAGACAAAAGTATGATATTGTGTCAAGAATTCATCACTGAAATTGTTAGTGTGGAGGTGCATAGTAGTTGGGTAGTCTATATAGCAATGGCTTTAGAAAAGACAGCTTTTGGTGGCCTGATACCGAGTAAATTTCTATGTCTAGTCAAAGGCTGACTTATATGTGCAAGTTTTGTCATTGAAACTATACACTGTTCTCTCAACTTTCTTTATGTCCAAAACTAAGAAACTATTAGGAAAGACAATCTTCATTGAGGTAGTTCCACTGTGGTGGCCCTGACTTGTATTTTGCTGATCTTCTTAATATTTCCCAGTTTTTGCTCTGGCAAAGCTGATGAATGCCAAAGAAGAGAATAGTCAGCTTTCAGCAATTGCAAGGTATGCCCTAAAGTTGCTACTTAGTTTCCCATTGATGCTTGAATTTTGTGGTTGTGTGTCTTTATGCTCATAAGTTGGGCTGGTACTTTATATTCTATTTTTTGCAATTTCTTATAGGAGGATGTAGGAATACTTGAAAATTCTCAAATTTTTTGCTACTTTTCTCTTAGACAGCATTGAGCCAAATGGCTGATCTTTTGCACTTTTTTTCTTAGGCAAGGTTCAGGTAGTGCTTGTCGCAGTTTATTTGGTGGATTTGTGAAGTGGATCATGGGAAAAGTAAGATTGACTTCAAGGTTCATCTAAGGCACTTGTGATTACTGTACCATCCTGACCAAGTTTTTCTGCAATTAATTCTGACTTTCTACTTTCTGAATGTATCAAGACTGAGGATGGGAGTGATAGCCTTGCTGTTCAACTTGTAGATGAGAAGCACTGGGATGATCTAGTTATTATTATTGCTGTGGTGTGTTTCTATCTCCTCCTGTTATTTCTTTCTAATGTTTAGAACTTGGGCTTAGGAGAAGTTTTCTATGGGCGTTTCGATAAGTTTGGTAGCCTTTTTTGCTTATTCTCTTAATTTTCAAGCTTAAATCTTGTATTTTTGTTGCATATACTGGAGCATTTTTCAGCTTTATATGATGAAAGTTAGTTTAAATGTTTCAAGGAGATGACGAGAGATAATCCTAGTTGTGTAAGTGTCAAGGATTAAGGATGTTGCACATGTACATGACATGCTTGAAGTGGCCAATAACTATCCAGCCAGTTATTATGAGGAATTTTTCTCATCAGTCCACTAAGCTGAAAAGTTGTCAATCAAAAGATGCATATGATGCTTCTCTTGTGTAAATTCCGAGTTTGATTTGCTTTTTCGGGACTAGAATTTTTCCTCTCGACTTTTGGGTCTGATATGGTGAACAGTTAGACCTGTCTAGTGAAGTGATGTTTTTATAGCAATTATGAATTTTCCCTGTTTTCTTTTCCCTGGAATAGTACATGACTTTTGCTTGCTATTCCTCTTGTAACTCTATCAATTTGTTGTCCAGGTAAGTTCACGGCAGAAAGAGACAAGTAGCACCACAGGAATGCGTGACACTGTTGAAACTAGTTTGCTTTTACAACATCGAGCTCAGGTTCTTCTGAACTCTCTTTATCTATTAATTTTTTGCCTTTTATTTTCAGCTGAACTTCTGTTAGTAACTGGACATATGATGACATCAAACAAAGTTGTAGGTCCATTCTAAATTTCCCTTGAAAATTCTCACAATGTTGTGTCCTGAGACAAGGTCTCTTAAATTCTTAACATTGTCCAGCATTCTGAAATTTTGGTAAATTGGTTTAACTTTTATTTTATTTCCTTCCTGTTTCTTGTCAGGAAATTGTACCAAAACGCATTGTAGAAATGGAAGAGGCTATAAAAAGCCGTGATTTTGCATCTTTTGCACAATTGACTTGTGCTGATAGTAATCAATTCCATGCAGTCTGCTTGGATACACGTCCACCAATATTTTATATGAATGATACATCCCACAGGTAAGCCTTGTTTCCAGTTATATCCAACATAGGTTTAAGCTTAATATCAGTTAAACATTATTTGCTTTGATGAGATATATTTCTGTCTTTTTGAGTCTAATTCGGACATAGTGGCTATGTTTTAGGATTATAAGCTGTGTTGAGAAATGGAATCGTTCAGAAGGAACGCCTCAGGTTTGTTCATGTTTTCTAGAAAATTTTTCCTTTTTTTTTTTGGGTGTGTGATGATGCATCAAGGAGGAGCTGAACCAATAGAGGCAAATATTTGTGCTTAAAAAGATGCAATAAGAACTTAATACAAAAAAGTAATAAGAACTTAATAAGTTATTCATAGATTTTGCCTGTTATTCATTTATTGATGCATGGCATGCAAATATTTTTGTGTTCCAATTCCAGTGATATATTGCTGATTATTGGAGTAGTTGACTGATGATGATGATACTGACAGGTGGCTTATACCTTTGATGCTGGGCCTAATGCCGTTCTAATTGCACGCGATAGAAAGGCTGCTACCCAGTTGCTGCAAAAGTTGCTTTTCTACTTTCCTCCACAACCTGATACTGATTTGAACAGGTACGCGATCAATGAATGTGAAGGGGAGCGTCCTACTTTATAAATTAGAGGGACTGATATGGATTATATATGATTCTGTAATTTACAAAATAAGCATAAAATGTCTTCTGATGAGAACTATTATCTGTAATTTTATTCTTCTCCAGTTATGTTATTGGTGATAAGTCTATACTAAAGGATGCCGGGATTGAAGCACTGAAGGATATTGATGCTTTGCCACCACCTCCTGAAATTAAGGATGCCCAGAGATCCAAAGGGGATGTTAGTTATTTCATCTGCACAAGACCTGGCAGAGGTCCTATTTTGCTATCTGATGAAACCCAGGCTCTTCTTGACCCCAAAACTGGGCTTCCGAAGTAGATTAGATTATCATTTTCTAGCCATTGTATTTCCTAGCTGGGCAGAATTGGAAATCTTTAAGAGCCTTAAGTTATTCAATTCTGATGATTGTTTACAGTATTAGCGATTAATGTGAGGCAATCCTCTGAACGTTTCCTCGCTAAATCCAGTTGATACTTGTACTTTTGTATTTTTTATCCTTTCTTTTTTGTTTGCTTATGTTCTTTCACGGATTGTCGCCAATGAATGAAGTGTCCATTGTTCCTGATAAGCTTCTTTCGGCTGCATGCTTGAATAGTGTTGATGGTGACTCCGCCTTTTATGTACTTCAGCTGCAATCAGCATTATCATTTTGCACGGATATGTTGGAATGTCTACATAGGACCCAGCACCTGAATAAGATGAGAAGGGGGAGTATCATGCTCTTCAGGCTGAGGCTTGTTGGCATCATTTTGAATATATTGGAATGCCTAATTTGGAATAACCTAGACAATCAAAATCATCAACACAAACAATTTTGATCTTTCTCCGAGAAGGGGGAGTATCATGCTCTTCAGGCTGAGGCTTGTTGGCATCATTTTGAATGTACTGGTACGCTTAATTTGGAATGACCTAGACAATCAAAATCATCATCAACACAAACAATTTTGATCTTTCTCTCTGTTCTGTAGTTTTGCAATATGGTCAGACAATCGCATACATTGATAAAGCAACATATACAATCAGAAAAAGCTTAGATTGAAAAGAACAAAGCCATCCCGTCGAGTACATAGCGGAGGAAAGGAGGAAATTAGACGAAGCTCTGTGGCATGCCTCAATTTGTCTGCATACCTCTCACTGGCATTCCCATCCTCATGCTGTCTTGGCCTTTGAAGCCACAATATCCTTCCGGAACCAGAAGTTGACGAGAAAGGAGTCCATGATGATCTGCACAAACATTCCTTGGTCACAATACGGTAATAGAATACAAAAAGAAGGGGCATATGACCTCATATATGAAAAACCTGAATTAGATGTGCAGCGACACAAGGAAGAACAAGCAAACCAGATTCACCAAATAGGCCACCAAGTTTTTCCACTACTACCACCATAATAGGAAGAGTTTTCTGGAGAACCAAACAAATACAACAAGCCCCAGTGTCAGTGTCAAACAAAAGATATTGCCCAAAGGATCAGATATAATTGAATCCCGGATTGTAAAAGATAATTTCAAACCATGCATGTTCTCCATATTTCCTGTTCCCAGCCCCATAGACTTATCATGGCAGTAGATAAAATACTTTCACCAGAATTCACATTGTTGGAAGATAAATGCAAAACTGTTTATCTTTTGTTATGGTAAAAGCATATACAAATGAGACATATCCAGCTGGAGATACGAGTGTGCGTCACCTGGCTTGCAACAAGAACATAAGCAACCGTGTTTTCTTTCTTAGATAGTGATTGGTTGCCGCCAGAGACTGCAGTGAGGCCTTGTATTGCAAGAGTATTGAAAGCTAATAGGATGAGATGCAAAAGTCTGAAATGCAAGGAGATAGCTCTAGTTAGTTACTGCCACTATACTAAAACTCAAAAGTTAACTATAATTTATATACCAGAAGAATGACACATAAAGACTAATTAAAGTCAGAAAACATACGCTCCCATTCCGATGGCCACAATAAAGACTGTGGGCTTGACCATTAGAAGCATTGACCTTGATCTGCTCACTTGTATAAATGGCACCTGAATAAGCATAGTAATTTCAAAAATCCCACATGATCCAGAGAAACTAAATGTAGTATATGAATGCATAAGGTGTACTTATAATGCAGCAATCCTTTTCAAGGTTCACACATCCATATTTAAACCTAAGTATAGCAAATAGAGATCAAAAGGAGTAAAGCAAAGCACCAATTAGACAAATGAAAATAAATCTTTAAAAAGTCATTTTGAATCCTCTGTCTCAGCAGTTAGGAATAACGTTAAATACTCTGTCCAGCTTTCAACAACGAACGAAAACTTGAACATCCGGTTTAGCCACTATCATCTAACCATAATTCACTGACTTTGAAGATTGTTGTAAACTGGTTTATCTGCATCCCTCTAGATCAGTTTACCAGATGAAGCTATGAGGTACATAAGATCTGTCTTAAGATCAATCTAATCTCTTTGAATCGTGAACTCATTGCAAACTAGATATGCAGTAATTTTGCAGTAAAATTTCATTCCTTAAATTCTACAACCACAGCAAACATATGAAATGAATCCATGGGAAAAAGAGCAAAAGCATCCAAATAAAAACAAAAGAAGCATCTTGTAAAGGTTGAGAACTTACTAGGCTCAGGAGAAGTGCACTGATATTAGACAGAAGCTTACGGTTACCATCAACAAGGTCTCCTAGGCCTGTAATGCAAATTCAATCAGAACTAAGAACATCTCTCTACTGGCAGCACAAGTTTATAGGAAATGACTCCTTCAAAGGACACCACAAAAATTCTTGTTGGTTGCATTTCAAATGGTTGAGTATTGGCTAACCAATTTATAGTGTATAAGTAAAAGCAATTATTTATTTGCAGAAGCGCACTATTCTTGAGATTATAACAGAAAAGAAAATTTGATGTCAACCATCCCCTTGTGAAAAAGCTTAAGCCTTCAATTTTTCATTTGCAATGAACAGGCCAAATAATAAGCTCTGTCATTTGCAATTACAGTAACCATGAAGATGACTTGTTTCAAAACTTAAAGGAACTTCCTAAAGTGCTGCTACTTTCTTTTATGCTTCTGAGAGAAGAAAATGCGACTGCATTCCGGATTCAATCTAATGAAACTAAAATGTCAAGAGAAGTTCTGAAGGATAATGTCAAAGGTTATCAGATACTCACTTTTGAAGGATTCTCGAAGAACCTGTGGAGTAAGAAGCATTAATTATCTTAGGCAAATAACAATAGAACCACAAGCATATTGCAGACAATATTAACATATCACTCGGGCAACATTTTTTAAGAGCAAGAAATAACAGAATACAAGAAAATTATTTTGCATGCTCTGCCCGTGCAAACCTTTCCAGAACAAAGTAACCAACTTGCTTAAAAAAATTGTTATGCATGATAAGCACTTTTTCCAAAAGACAACAAGATTTAAACAATTTTCATTTCAAATGAAAGAGTCATGAAAAACAATTATCTAAAGGGGTGCAGAATATAAAGAGCTGGTTGGAGAGACAGATTTAAACTTTCCACTCCTATATCAATTACAATTTCCTTATGGTTTGAAGAATGATTCATAATTCTATGAGGTTAAAAAAGGAATGACGCCCAGAGGGAGTTAAGCTTCAATGGGTTTTTGTATCCATTTGCAGATGTCGGTTTCTTTTATTTATCTTCCAAAGCTTGCCGCAGATATTCACCTTGAGAGCAGAAGGTCTATTAGCAGGAATGTATAAGTTATTAAATGTATCTAACCTTATACAATAAGATTTTAAAAATGATAACTAATTTTTTTTCACAAAATTCGACCATTTTCCATGAAATGACATAGAAACTTCTCTACAGTTGTAAAAGACACGGAGGTAGTACCTTTCCTATGATAAGGGGAACTAAGAGTGTGAGAACAAGACTTTTAAAGAGCTGCTTAGTTGGAACAGAGATGCCAACTCCGGAAGCTATGAATCTGGAGATAGAAAATGGAACCTGAGAAGTGATATTGAATGAATTTTCAAGTTAGCAATACAATATTTCAATGAACAATTATTGTACACAGATGAAAGGGTGAGAATGAATAAAGTTGCACATTACTTTTTGAGCATCTGCAGAGAGAGAAAGAGAGAGAGAGAGAGTGCAGGTATACTGTTACCAGTTTCAGATGGCAAGCAAAACCAGGGCTAACAAAAAAAAAAACGAATGCTAAGAAAAAGTGCCCCCTTTCATGTCACTTACAATCAATATTCCCAATAGATTAGATATAAGAGTAATTGCAAGAGCCAATGCAGAATTTCCGCCAGCAAGCTGCACTCAAGAATGGAAACTAAGCTTCAATAGAAATAAGCTTATAGAAGAAATTGAGAGCACAAACAGGCAGTTAACTTACTTGAGTTAGTGCCACTCCACTTGATAATGTTGTTGGCATGCAACAAAATATGGCCAGCCCTGTAGCAAACGTCAAGAATGAAAACAGTTCACAGTTAAAGTTTATATCGAGGATTTAATGGCACAATTGTGAATCCCACATTTGTAGCTGCCAAACCTGTTACAAACTCTTGAGGCTGGAGTTGAATTTGCAAAATTAGAGTTGAGAAGTAAGGGGAGAATAGAAGAATGGAGAACTGCATTAAGAGCATCAGAAAAGAATTAGCATCACTAAAGCAGTAGTTCTAGCGTCAGCCATAAATAGTAAAAGTTTGAAAAGATGATGCAAGCATAACATGGTTAACTTACATGTGATACAAATTCAAGCATGGAATTAAAGTCTATGGTTTTAGCATGGTTAAAAACAAAAGCACCATCCTAGCATGGTCCTAAAAGAGGATACCAACCATTAAATGATTCAAAATCAACAAAGAAACTTTAACAGAGACTGAACCTATGCACAATGGCACAAAGGAATTCAAGGTCATACAAGCCCTAAGACCCCCACAGGCCATGCTTCTACCGCATTACTGATTTCTCCATTTCGCAATGTCAAACCTGCATGGTAGGACACACATAAAAAGGAAGTACCCAAATCACAACATGATAACTCTATTACAAGGCAAACCAATATAGGAAATGAACAGAAACAAAAGTTTGGTCTTCAAACCTGAGATAATGAATATTGCAAAAGTACTAAATTTCGAAACAGAATATCTATCTGCAAGACAACCTAAGCCCGGGTTTGCAAGTCCTAGAGCTACTCCACTGACAAGGGCTGGAGATTAACACAAAACACGGTCAAACCAAACTCCAATCTAAGAAAATAAAAAGACAAAAAAAACCTTAAATAGGATAAACAGACAAGAAATGCATCATTACCTAACGGCAGAAAGTTATTTGACACGAAATTAAACAAGGGCTTCGCCCAAGGTAATCCCTTTTTGGACCCCGAAACCTTAGCAGCTTCACTCCCATAGCCGCTTGCCTGCAGTTATACAATGAGTGTGTTTTTTCAGTTCAACATACTATAATAGCTTCAAAGTTTGTATCTTTAGGGATATTAGAGAGAATGGACCTGATTGAGCCGTTCACAGGCTCTAATTTTGAGGGGACCCGTGACGAGACGGCGGCAGTTGTAAGTGGTAGAGGGAGGGAGGCGTCTGGTGGTACGAATCGCCGGGAAAATTGGGTGCCGGCGGCCACAGGCGGATGCCGGAGGGAGAATTAGGGTTTGGAGAGTTCCCGCCATGTGTTTTTTTGGTTTGGATAGTTTGTTTGGACATAAAAATTGGACCTTGAAAATTGAAATGACAGGTTTTAGAATTTGGACCACTGGAATAATTAATTCATTTAATTTTACAACAGGAAAATCTCTTCTTTCTTTTCTTTATAAGTTTGATTACATGACATCATCATCATTCTCGTCCAAAGATTACATGACATCATTAAAAGTTACTCTCTTTTGCCTTGGGAATTTATTTGTTAGATGTTCTATCCTTTTCACCTGCCAAGTTTAAGTGAAACCCACAAAAAGTCTTTGGTTTCTGTGATGATCCTATCAAGCTATTTTCATTAACCAAATTCATGTGGTTAAAGAATAGCCGTTGCCTAGAATAAAAGAGGGTAGAAAAAGTTAAAGCACAAATGTACGTGGTTTCCTATTTCAGTATCTCAATAATGTGGCTACTTTTGCAGATTAGGGAAGCTATTTGTATTATTGGTGTGTCAAGATGATGTCTGTCTTGAAGAAAAAGAAAAAAGATTGATGAACAGACTGGAATACTACTTGCAGGAATGTTTCTAAAACTTTTTAGCAAGTGAAAATTCCAAGATTAGGATATACTGACAAAGATTTTAAGAATATTTAAGACAAACAGATGACTCACCAAGCAGAAGTATTGTATGGATACATTAATTTCACCAACGACTCATTTCAGATCAGCCTAGTATAAACAGTAGACATAGTAGAGAAGGAATTGCTTTGAGTTGTTGTCCAATATCAGGCAATCTGAAAAAATTTCTTCCAAGCATTGCAGCTATTGAAAGAAGTTCTGCAATTGTCATGGATATGCTCAAGAGAATTGCAGTAGTTTCGTTGATTGGGTTATTGGCATGGGCATATCAGGCCATCCACCCTCCTGCGCCACAGATCTGTGGTACACTAGGAGGTCCTCCCATTACAGCCCCCAGAATAAAGCTGAGGGATGGGAGACATCTAGCCTACAAGGAGCATGGTGTTTCTAAAGCAACTGCCAAGTTCAAGATTGTGTATATTCATTCTTTTACCTCCTATAGAAAGGATGTAATAACAATGAGCGTAGTAAATCTTCCAAAGGTATTGATAGTTTAATGTTACCCTCACATTTCACTACAGATCATGACATTGAGAAGTGAAAAATCCCAGAAAAGATATCACTGTTGCTCACTGTTTCTTCATGTTTTTCTGTCAGGAATTTGTGCAGGAGCTAGGGGTCTACTTCGTGTCTTTTGACCGGCCCGGTTATGGAGAGAGTGATCCAGATCCAAAAAGAACTCCTAAGAGCTTGGCTTTGGACGTAGAAGAGTTAGCTGACAGTTTAGGACTGGGGTCCAAGTTCTATGTCATGGGGTTTTCTATGGGAGGTCAGGCTGTTTGGGGCTGTCTCAAATACATCCCTCACAGGTTTGACCCTTTTTTTCTAATGGATTTTGCGCTCCTATTGATCTACTGTTCCATTTTGTTCAGAATTTCTGTGTTGACATTGGTGAATTAATCTTTTATATGAATGACTAACTAATGTTCCTATATTAAATGAAAACAAGCTTTGAGGTTTTTGTGCTACAATAAAGTATTGAACCTGTTCATGGATCACTACATCTGTTGTTGTTTCCTAGTTATAATTGAACATGATTCTCATAAAAAGATTTCTGGGTACTTAATTGCAGGCTAGCAGGAGCAGCACTAATTGCTCCTGTCGTCAACTACTGGTGGCCTGGCTTTCCTGCTAACTTATCAACTGAAGCCTATTACCTACAGCATCCAGCAGATCAGTGGACACTGCGTGTTGCTCACTATGCTCCATGGCTCACCTACTGGTGGAATACTCAGAAATGGTTCCCTTCGTCAGGAGTAATAACAGGTGCTCCTGAAGTTTTCTCCCGCCAAGATTTGGAACTCCTCTCACAGGATCCTGAAAGACAAAAGCGAAATGTACCCTCTATCCATACTCTTTGTGCTGTTGCATCATAGGGAAATGTATATCAGGTCATGTTTGCATCAGTTTTGTCAGGCATAAAAGTGGTCAAAATGAAGATGAGAGATCATTAGTTCAGAAAAACATACACTTCACCTTTTATGTCGCATAATAGTTGGAAGTCAAAGAATTGCTGGGCATGAAATGCCAGTTGCTGATAAGCTACTTTTTCTTTTTTTTTTTTTCCTGAAAGCTGTTAACTTGTGATGTACACTTCCTATGTGAATCAGCCTCCTCAGATAAGATGCTACTTTTGTTAACATTAATCTTTACTGCAGCCATTGGCGACTCCACAAGGCGAATTCGAGTCCTTACATCGTGACTTGAGGGTTGGATTTGGGACATGGGAATTTGACCCCATGGACATTGAGAATCTTTTTCCTAACCAAGAAGGTTCGGTCCATCTATGGCAAGGTGATGAAGACAGGATGGTCCCCGTAATCTTGCAGAGGTACATTGTCCAAAGACTACCGTGGATTCACTACCATGAGCTGCCGGGTTCTGGACATATGCTTCCTTTTCTCCCTCAAATGAATAGAAGAATTGTGAAGGCACTATTGCTTGGGGAAAAGTAGATTTGGTTTGGTGGACTATGAGCAAGGCAGCTTGTTTCCCTTGCTTTCTTATGAGGAGCATAAGAACGTTCACTCTACTTTCTTGTGAGCTTGAAATAATCTTAGCTTGTAGCTTTCTTTTCCCCTTTTTAGCTTCTCCTCTTACAACTTATGTGTATGCAAAAATGGGTTCTTGGCCAGAGCAGTAAGATTATTTGCTGCACTTTTTGCATAAACTTAAGTTAATTATCCTAACTAGTCCATTGCTTTTATGCTTCTCGTTATAAAACCTTCTTCATGTGTAATGCAGGGCATAAATAATGAGATGTTTTCAGTTGATGTGGATACCTACTGTTCTTTGTATCCTTCAGTTATTTGAAAGTAAGATGTTAATCTTCAGATTAGTATCGCATATTTAGCCATCTCATAGTTGTTAACAACACACATGATAATTAGAAAAGCGTGTAAAACATGATAGAGAACCTAAAATATATCTTGGGTTATGTTTCAGAAAGGCATGACTATGTACCCAAATACAAGTACGCATGAAAGAGAAAGAAACCGACCACCTAGCCACTATTCTCACCAAGCTGTAATGCCCCTCTTGAGAAGGGTTAGTGTGGTTGGATTTGGATTGGACAGTAGGTCAATATTGTACAGCTTTACTTTTCAATTATGTAGGCCAAAGAAGAAAGAAACCATAATAAGTATTGACTTTGCTGTAATCGAAAATGGTCCAAATGATGCACCACAAATGTACGAGCTATTTTTTGCAGATTAGGGACGCTAGTTTGAATTATTGGTGCCAAATTGATGTCTATCTTGAAGACAAGGAAAAAGATTGATGAACAGAATGGTATACTGGTTGCATGAATGTTTCTAAAATTTTTTAGCAAGTGGAAATTCCAGGGTTAGATTTTACTGACAAAGATTTTAAGAATATTCAAGTCCAACAGAAGACTTGTCAGTGATTCCATTCCGCTTTACCACCTAGCTAAATATCTTCACTCTAATTATTATACGGATGCATCAAAAATTTCACCAACCACTCATTTCAGGTCAGCCTAGTTTTATGCTCATGTTTAAATGGTCCAACAGAAATGTTACAGAAATAGTAGATATATATATCGTCGTAGTAGAGAAGTTTGCTTTGAGTTGCTGTCCAATAGCAAGGATTTCTTCCGTTCATTTACAGCTATTGAGAGAAGTTCTGCAATTGTTACGGATATGTTCAAGAGAATCGCAACAGTTTTGTTGATTGGGTTACTGGCATGGGCATATCAGGCCATCCACCCTCCTGCTCCCAAGATATGTGGTACACCAGGAGGTCCTCCCATTACAGCCCCTAGAATAAAGTTGAGGGATGGGAGACATCTGGCTTACATGGAGCATGGTGTTTCTAAAGAAACTGCTAAATTCAAGATTGTGTATATTCATTCCTTTCTCTCCTGTAGAAATGATGTATTGACACTGAGCGCACTAAACCTTCCTGAGGTATTGATTTTTTTTTTTATGATATTTTCACTTGTCATGACATTGAGTAATGAAAAATCCTAGAAAAGTTATCATTATTGCTCACTGTCTCTGCATGTTTTCCTGTCAGGAATTTGTGCAGGAGCTAGGGGTTTACATTGTGTCTTTTGACCGGCCTGGTTATGGAGAGAGTGATCCAGATCCAAAAAGAACTCCTAAGAGCTTGGCTTTGGACGTAGAAGAGTTAGCTGACAGTTTAGGACTGGGGTCCAAGTTCTATGTGATGGGGTTTTCTATGGGAGGTCAGGCTGTTTGGGGCTGTCTCAAATACATCCCTCGCAGGTTTGACCTTTTTTTTTTCTAATGGATTTTGCTCTCCTACTGATCTTCTATTCCATTTTTTTCAGAATTCCCCTGTTAACATTAGTGAATTAAATCTTTTATATGAATGACTAACTAATGTTCCTATGTTAAAGAAAACAAGCTTAAGGTTTTTGTGCTACAATAAAGTACATGAACCTATCTGTTGTTGTTTCCAAGTTATAATTAAACATGTTTCTCATAAAAAGGTTTCTGGGTAATTAATTGCAGGCTAGCAGGAGCAGCACTGATTGCACCTGCTGTCAACTACTGGTGGCCTGGCTTTCCTGCTAACTTATCAACTGAAGCCTATTCCCTGCAGCATCCAGCAGACCAGTGGGCACTGCGCGTTGCTCACTATGCACCATGGCTCACCTACTGGTGGAACACTCAGAAATGGTTCCGTTCATCGGGAGTAATAACAGGTCCTCCTGAAGTCTTCTCCCGCCAGGATTTGGAACTCCTCTCACAGGATCCTGAAAGACGAAAGCCAAGGGTACCCTATTTTCTATCCATGTCTTTGTGCTGTTGCATCATAGGGAAATGTATATAAGACCATGTTTGCATCAGTTTAGTCTGCAGGCATAAAAGTGGTCAATGAAGAAGAGTGATTCTTATTTTAGCATTAATCTTTGCTGCAGCCATTGGTTACATCACAAGGCGAATTCGAGTCGTTACATCGTGACTTGATGGTTGGATTTGGGAAGTGGGAATTTGACCCCATCATGGATATAGAGAATCCTTTTCCTAACCAAGAAGGTTCAGTCCATCTATGGCAAGGTGATGAAGACAGGCTGGTCCCTGTAAGCTTGCAGAGGTACATTGTCCAAAGATTACCATGGATTCGCTACAATGAGCTGCCAGGTTCAGGACATATGCTTCCTTATATCCCTCAAATTAGCAGAAGAATTGTGAAGGCACTTTTGCTAGGGGAGAAGTAGATTTTGTTTGGTGGAATATAAGCAGTGCAACTTGTTTTACTTGATTTCTTATAGCATAAGAACGTTTACTCTGTTCTAAACTTTAGAAAACTATCTTAGCTTGCAACTTTTCTTCTTTCTTACAACTCGTGTATGCAATGAAATTGAATCCAGTTGTATAGCTTTGGGCTACATACCGGATCCATAACAATAAGGGCCACAATGGTGAAATTAGGCCCACGTTGTTATGGGCTTTCTGGAAGTTGCGATAAGAAAATATTCGGTCGATGCCCATCATCCAATTTCGACCACAAAAAAGATCCAAGAAAAGTTAGGATGACGATTATGGATCCATATTTAGCCCAAAAGTTTGACCCTACAAAGAAAAGGTCGTCCACATTTAGACAATTTGATCCATAATTATCAGTTTATCACACACAAGTTTACATAGCTAGTGATTTTTTTAAAAAAAAAAATCGGTCGTCCATCTCCGCCAAAATTTGCTATTAATTGCATAGTGATGTTTTAGAAATTAGCCTAAGCTTTCATCATACTATTATTAATTATGAAGGGATCATAATTAAAAAAAAACGTATTAAAGCAGTTATTAACATCGAACAAAAAAAGGTAAATTCAGATCAATCAATTTTAAAATTTCAAATTGAGTTTTTTGGTCCAGCCCCGTAGAATATGTTTATTTAACTTTAACCAGCTTAATCAATTTTTTTTTACAAAAAAATAAAAGGTTAATAATATTATATGCATATATATATATATATATAATATCACCGACCATTGAATAAAATAATTATAATATTATAATTTACTATTGCAATATATTCTGATCAGCTCATATATAATAATATGTAACTTATTTAAACTTGTTGGAAATATTCATCAATTCCAAAATCCATAGAACCAAATTTCCAAAACAATGCTTCCACAAAATATCAGGACATTTATTGCCAGTCACTTACAAGAGTACTATTACTACTACTACTAGTACTAGTACACACACTAATCACTGGCACTTATCAGACGATTAGTGATAGCCCAGATGATGCTACCATAACGACTCAGGTTGTCATTTCTTACACGAATTGGAGATGGCTTGTTGGGTTCAATCCCCAACTCTTTTTCACAGAGAATACCTTCTTGTCCGGCACTTGCAGCTAGCACCCTCACGGTCCGAAAATCGGACTTATTCAAGAGGAGGAGGGCATCCTTGAGGCTTGCAGCTGCACCAATGTAATGTCCCAAGCACAGTTGATAGCCTTGTTTGATGGACTGATCGGAGGTTATGGTGATTATGGGGCCAAGTTGTTTGTAGGTGTCGTTCACTTCGGCGATTGCTGCTTCAATGGTGGTTTTAGCTAGGGAAACGAGGGTGCCTCTGGTGGCTAGAGGGTTGGATTTTATGGTTCTCCAGCAGAAATCATAGTCTGGGGTCTTGGAACAGATGATGTCAATGTCCTTGTTTGTCACATTTTGTTGTGGGTCGCCAAAGGAAGGGGATGGCAAGGAGAGTAGTGCCATTGAGAGGCAAAGAAACAAGGTGGAAGAAGAAACCATGGTTATGAATTTTCTTGTGTGTGACTACTGACTGGTGCTTTGATTTTGCAGAGAGTTCTGTTGTATATATATAGTGCACATCCTAGCAGAAAGTCAAGAGAAGATGCCAAGAAACTGAAGGCCAATTAATTTGGAAAACTGAAGATTCGATTAAAGAAAGAAGTAATGGTGGGGTGGAAGAAAGAAACATAGAAGTAAGTATTGAAAGACAAGAGGAAGAAGGTCTGTAGCAGATAATTAATATTTGACCAACTGAACAAATATGTTACTGCATGATGCCATCAATAAAGGAAAAAGTGGCAATGGACTGGTCACTGGTGAAGTTAAACGCATGGTATGGTGTAAAGCTCAAGCAGTTTTTTCACTCGAGGACATAATTATAGGACATATTCGTTACATCAATCACCACTCTTGGGTAGGTGATGTTTTTAAGCTCTTTTTTCTCTCCATCTATCCCTTGAAGCGTTAGTTTATGCCATGAGCTCCCTTCTCTTGATCTTGGAATGCCAAGAGCACTGAGCAAGTACTCCTTTTCTTAAGAAAAAGAGCCAAATTTTACACTCGGTCAGTTCTTTTCTTTTTTTGATTAAAATTGAATGACTTTTCTAATCCTGAAAACTAGCACAACTTATAACGATAACATAGTGAAAAAAACAAAACGGGGAGTAACTATTACATTAAATAAAACATAGAGACATATGAAATTGGATTCAGCATATTGGATTGAGTTTTAACCGATACATAAAAAATAAGTAAAAAACTATATAATATGTACTATAAATTAATGTTACAATTTTTGCCCTTTTCTTCTTTTGTCCCCTCAGATCTTTGGTATACATAAAAGGAAAAAAAAAAAAAACAAGAGACTCAACCTGGATTGAAACCAGCTTTATCCCCTGAATCATCATCACTTGTATTCATCCGTACAAAAGAACAGAACAGGGTACAGTTCTTCACTTTGGCCAATTTAGACAAAGTACGAAGAAACCAAAATCAGATGTCAGGAATGAGCATAGCCAGGCTGCAACTCCTCCACTCATCACCGCCAATCATCACCAGACCCTCTCTATTCCCATTCAAAAGACTCCCTCTTTCCCTCCCTACTCGCCTCATAAACCGCAAATTCTCCACCACCACCACCACCCGCTGCTCTACGTCTCACCATAACACTCAAAACCCAGAGGTAAAGTGAAAAACTTTACGCGTATGTTTGCCTGTTTTCTGTCTGCTCTGGATTTTGTTTACTTACATAAATTTTGTACTGAGGTTTTTTTTTTTCTTTTGATTAGAGTAATGGTGGTTCTATAGTTGGGGACTTGCTGGACTATCTCAACGAGTCTTGGACTCAGTTTCACGCTACGGGTTCGTTTAAAGTGCCATTCTTTTTTTTTTTCTTTTCTTTTTGGTTGTGAATTTGTTGTAGTTGTGTTGTTAAAGCTAATTCATTTCTGGAATTAATCGCCGAGTTGTTGAGAATTGGTTGTGTTGATACCCGCATTGCAATATTGAATAAGCTTGTTCTGTTTCTTGTTTGAAGCTGAAGCGAAAAGGCAACTACTTGCTGCTGGATTTCACTTGCTAAGCGAGACCGATGAGTGGGACTTGAAGCCTGGTGGACGCTACTTCTTCACACGGAACATGTCTTGCTTGGTTGCTTTTGCCATTGGTGAGAAGTGAGTCAAAAAGATTGATTATTTTTAAGTATGTTCTTGTGATGATAAGGGTTTAGGTTGTTGTTGTTGGATAATCGAAGGATTCTCTTAGCCGTGCAGGTACGGCATTGGAAATGGGTTTCATGCGATAGCTGCACACACAGACAGCCCGTGCTTGAAACTCAAGCCGAAATCTGCATCCTCCAAATCCAGTTATCTGATGGTTAATGTGCAAACATATGGTGGTGGGTTGTGGCATACTTGGTTTGATAGAGATTTGAGTGTTGCAGGAAGGGTCATTGTGAGAGGCAATAATGGCTCTTTCCAGCACAAGCTTGTCAAAGTTAAAAAGCCTTTGCTGCGAATACCAACACTGGCCATTCATCTTGACCGGTCTGTTCCCGCTTTTTATATATTGCAAATTTAGATTCTCACCCCTTCCTACTCTATACTGATATTGTAGAAGCTCATTTACTTCTATTATTTGTTTGATGCTCTAATATGTAGCTGCTTACTATTTTAACTTAAAAAATATTGACCCTTTTACAAGAAAGAGAGATTAGGATATACGGTGCTTAATTATTGTTTTAAACATGGAAAGAAGACTTGTATATTGTCATAGGGCTACTCATAAGCTGTCTTGTGAGACAACTGAAGAACCATTGTTTGACTGGAGATGATTTATTTGTTGAATATCTGAAATAAAGATAAATCTAATGGTTATATGCATCTAATTTGCCTTCAAGTTTCCAGGTTCATTCATATCGTCTTACTGCTTTATGTTTGTCTCTTGTTTAATTGTTCAGCACCGTGAACCAGGATGGTTTTAAACCAAATCTAGAGACTCACCTTATCCCATTACTTGCAACAAAACCAGAAGAAGCGCCCCTAGAGTCTGAAAAGGAAAAAGATGCTCCTCCTTCAAAGGCTGTTCATCATCCACTGCTCATGCAGGTATACCTTTTCATATTGGGTTGAGGGAGGGGAAGGGAGAGATTGAAGATCAGGTCCACCCTCCCCCTTATCCTTTACAGAGATAACCTCTGACGATGAATACATTATTTCATGGTTTATTGTAGGATGAACTTTTGGATAAAAGTTAATGTTGAAAAGAAAGAAAAGTGGAAAAATAAGCTTCACGGTTCTCGGTTGCTTGGAAAACGTACATAGACAAACAGTCGACATAATTGTTCTCTTGTTACCCTTTGATTATATAAGTTTGAAAATGCCGATTTTTCATGATAAGCAAGGCCTCAGGAATTTTACCCTTTAACTGAGAAAAATAAAAACATCAACAGAGGTGTA
>JAKUCV010005293.1:76882-89857 GCA_028386065.3 Turnera subulata
CCTGAAAATAATGCAATAGAAAGATTGTTATTTTTAGATGGTATGGGAGCGCTTCTTTTATAACATGAAAATTATCTGATGCATGCGTGCATATGTAAGAAGTTGATGGGCTAACATGCATGATTACGGGGATGCAGAAGGAAGATGTTATATATTAATAGGAAGAGAGAAAATGATAGATGAAATAGGTACCTAAGTGCTATTTCTTTGCACCAAGAATAGAATGTTTTTATTCAAACATACAAGAAAGAATAGAAGGTTGAAAGCAGACAGGTGTGATTGGTTTCTTATGGAGGTACGGATATATAGACACATTACATGCTGTACCGGACAAAAGAAACCCTCCCAAATACTACTACATGGGTTCACTGAAAACAAGAGACACCCCATCTGCAAAGCCCCCATTGTCTGCCTTTTTCCTGTAGGAACTTGATTGCAAATGCAACTTTAACCGTATATAGTACATGGATTATCACTCAAACGGAAAAAGACAGCGCCTTTTGTGAAGATGTTAGAGCAATGCACGTAAAAGGAGTAAGTCTGATGAGCATGTTCCAGGGAAAAGTGAGTTTTGTGCACTAGTGGAAGCAAGTCATAAAGAGAAGGGAAACAAGATGAACAAACGACAGATATTGTAAAAAAATAGGCAAATCGGGGTTAATGTAACTTATGTGCCATTGATTAAACAAATGTCTTATCTATTAAACAGTGCTCGCTGGGTATTGAACTTTTTGTATATATATATTTTCATAACAAACAAGATTGAATTGACCAAGTCAGTTGGCCGCGAGTGGTATGTGTACGTACAAAACAATGAAACATCATCAAAGAGGAGGAGGAAAGAAAGGAGGGCGTGCACGGGAGACAGCTGAATGGTGGTGATAATTGTTCTCATTCATGTGATAGCAATTTGGCTCTATTTGAGCCCTTTCCCCCCTTAAAATGCCCCAAACGAAAAGCATAAGGAATCATTGTTGCTTAACTGTATTGAATTGTCGTATCATGGCTCTTCAAAGGATTGAATCATGGGAAAAAGAAAGAGGTTAATTTGGGGTAAATCCTCTCACACCATACTTAAAACCACAACCGTAACATCATCTTATACTATTGTCCTGGCTTATCTCCTTAAAATACTTGCCAATCAAGTGCTTCTCCTGTATAAACTTAACATTCGAAAGAATGTCTGCAGATAGATCAATTTTGCCTGGTTAAAACCACTCTCACCTCCATATGAAACATCAACCACATTCAGAATTTTAGCCTGGAGATGAGCGTCAAAATTCAGTATTTCACCCCCTTTACCGTGCACAGAAGGGGGTCCAATTCGAGAGTTGTGTGGTACTTCAGATATGAAAATTATGCACCAAATTTAAGCAGTTATGCTAAATTAGAATGAGACTTTATCTAATTATAATGAGGAGGAAAAGGGTCATAAATACAAAAGTGAAATCTAAATTCCATTTGACTTTACTTGTTTGACTAACCTCCAATAGTTAAGAATAAAAGAAAATGGAAGAGTAGTTGTTTTCACTTTTCACTTATAAATTATAATGATAAATGCTACTTATAGTGAATAAAGAAATTTTAGTGTAGATATATTGTTTTTTTGTTACTGGCTTCTGACAGTAGCCATTCTTGCTTTTTTTTTTTTTTTTCTTCACAAGTATCTTACGAATCCAAACTTGCCATTTCATGATTAGTATATGTTCCCGTAAGTGTCATGATAATAAAATTTAAAAGGTTGTATAGTATTACATAATTTTTCTCAATATATATAATCACCCTATGACAAACTTTTAAAATTTAACTTCAACATTGAGATAAATATTAAGATTACATCACTTTTGCTTGAATCTCAGTGTTTATATATATATATAAAAAAACTACTGAAATGTTAAAATGTTGGAGGAAATTAATTATATTAGTATATTTTGGTGGTGCTTTTCAACAATAACTCTGTTTGGTTTCCGAGAAAACACTAAAGGAAAACAAGTAGCAGCAAGTTATCTGGTTGAGTGGGCAAGATCACCGACTTCTTGTTATTGCTCCAAGGAAAGAGGGTTTTCCCGCGCTTTGACAGAGAGAAAAAATGGGAAGAAGACAGATTCCATTTATTTTTTGAAGTAAATTGCAAAAAAAAACCAAGAGAAAGAAGAAGATGCAGATAAAAACCCCTAAAAACCTCGAAACGAAGAAGGGAGAAAGATTCACCGGCTTTAAAGGATTTTAAGAGTGAAGGACAGGAAGAAGAAGAAGTGAAGAAGAACAACAAAAATGGAAAAGAAAAAGAAAAAAGTATCCCTCTCTATCAGATTACTGATGGGACAAACCCGTGGATGATCAGATCTGTCTTTCTGAAGTCCAGCACGTCAAGATAGGTTCGAAGTCAGACCAGGCGGTCTCCGTTGATCTTGGGGTCTCAGGCCGAAATAAACCTCCGCTTTCTTATATAAAAACTCCACCTGTTGTACTGTTCAAGATGATCTGCTATTGTTGAAAATCATTAAGGTATTTTTAGGTGATTAGGGTTTCAGGTGAGAGAGGGAGAGCGAGAGAATTGTTTGAGAGAGCAAGGGGAGGAAGCGGGAATAAACGTTGGTTGCTTTATTTTTTTTCTGTTGTGGGTTAAACCGTATTTTCATTTTTTCTGTTGTGGGTTAAACCATATTTTCATATGTACGATTAGCTATTGAACTGGGATTAGCAATTGGTTTATGCATATGAACAAGCCAATAACATCATGGTACTATGATATTATTAAACCCCGCAATATTCCAACTTTTTTCTATTTGATTCTTGGGAACAGTATTTTAAATTTTTTTTTTGACTGGGACACTATTTTAAACTGCGCCGTTATCCAATGTAGGAGTATATATGCCGAGAGGAACACTGGAAATGAAATCACGAAACTGAAAAGGCACTATACGTTTTCTACAAAGACTGAAAGTTCACCAATAAAAGGGGGGGAAAGATGCAAAGAAACTTAAACGCATTAGCCGTTTAATGTTGGGATATGAAATTCTCTCGCATTATACAGTAACGCAATGCATAAACCGTGGAAAAACTAATTTTCCATCTCTGAAGTTGTTACATAGGAAAATCCATCATCGACCATTCTCTCTTAACCTGTTGAAAGCTGGAAAATTGAAAACAATTAGGGAAGATATTTTCCCAAATAAAGCAAATGAAAGCGTGGTATAAGTATAACAACTTGAGAAGACGCCTACTTAAAAGCTGCAATAGATAAACAGAGTACATATC
Organism: Turnera subulata; assembly: GCA_028386065.3. Taxonomy (NCBI): domain Eukaryota; kingdom Viridiplantae; phylum Streptophyta; class Magnoliopsida; order Malpighiales; family Passifloraceae; genus Turnera; species Turnera subulata. The sequence continues at coordinate 80,144 of JAKUCV010005293.1, forward strand.
CAATTGCAAAAGAGCAGTCAATCGACACTACTGCAGTTCAAAACATACATTTATATGATACATAATGCGATTGCTTCAATCTTATGGGACAAGTTGTTAGTGGTGGTCAGAATTTTCTCAAGGGGCGACTGATGCTAGCTGTGTCCTTGGAAAGCGTAATGCAAAATGCCAGCTCTGCCACAATGAACCATGAATCATGTCCCTTTTCGACTCTTCTGCGTGCTGTGGAAAGGGCTGGGCACAGTTTTAATCATTCTCAACAAAAATTCAACAGAATAAATCAAGAATAGCCAAGTGATGAAAAGAGTCATACCTTCAGTTGTCGAAGCGTAAACATTTCCAGCTCTGTATGATTCTTTTCCTAACTTCGTTCTTCATCATCATCATCATCACCATAGGTGGCAAAGCAGACCCCCACTCATGGTGGCTACCTGCCAAGTCCCTGAGCTTCTTCATCCTTCATCACACAACACAAGAAGCTCCAAGTCAAACCCGAGGGTGGTGGAGTGGAAGATGTTGTCATTCATAGGATGTCCACTTTGGTCCACCTCGGTTCTCTATGCCTGCACGCCTACCAGTCGATAAATGCTGTGCAGCTGCAGCAGCCTGCCAGTGTCTCAAGCCCAAGTTCAGACTGGCAGGGTGCAGGCATGGCCCCAGCCCCTCACCGGGGCCGGGCTAAACCGAAACTTGCATCAGGTTGCTGTTGATGAGACTGCATTTACATAAAAGCGAGCAAAGACAAAGGCAATGAGCACCATCCTCTCAAAGTGGACACACATCGTCAAGAAAAGATCTACCAAAGGATGAAAAACAAAGGCATTGCACTGCCATACCTGTGAGAAAGGTTGAATGTGCTCATGAGGATGGATAAAAGGCACTCCTGGACGCTGACAGGGATACTGAGAGGAATGCAAATAAATGGCAGAAGTAGAGCGAGCACCAACGTGATTAGGATTGTAAGGTGACATCATGGGTTCTGGATGACCATATCCAATTCCTGCAGGGCTTGTCGGTGCAGCCCATGGTGCAGATAGATGTTGGGGGAGGGGTCGAGCTTGCTGCTCAGTAGATAACTGAGGCCTATGGCTGGACCCAAGTTGTGGAAATTCAGTGTTGTAATTCAATGCAGGCGCATACATTGGCTGTATGGTGTATGGCCCTCCTCCATTGAATCCAAATCCAGGATCAAATCTTTGCATGTACCTGGATATAACATTCTAGGATGAATTTTATCCTTACATTTTGAGCAAACTAACTCGGATTCAAAAATTACCATATATACAGCCATAAATAACTTCCAAAGGATGGTAATTAAGATTTCAGATTCCCAATATTATGAAGGGATCACTACAAACAGAATCCTAAAAAACGAAGCATTTCATTGCAAAGAGGGGGGGAAATGAGACTATATTGTTATAAGCATTACCCTTCCCTTCCTCCTTTGAGATGTCCTACCCCCTTAAGCCATTAACAAACTATAACATAGCTACAAACAAGTTGAAAATGCCAAAATAATTCAACCACAGTTCAAAGCCTGGCTTCACGATCTAGCAGGCAAGGAAAATGACAATTTTCTACACTATGACTTGTCAGTCAATTCAAGCCGATATAGAACACCAAATGGAACAAGAATAAAAAAGAGAAGGGTGAACATACCTATCGTAGCTTCTGTCATAATCAGGATCCTTCCTATCAACTTCACGATCCCGAAATATAGCAACTCTACTGTTCGGTCTGCTGCTGCTCCTACCAATGGGCTCCTTGTCTGTCCTAGCTCTAGCTGCTCTACTGCTACTTGTAGAAGAATCAATCAAGCCTCTGCCAGCATTTACATCTGAAATCCCTGGAGCAGGTTTCTCCTCCATCTTCGGCATTACCAACGGAACATGCTGGGGGCCAACATCCTGCAACCTTGGTTCACCTTCTGGTCTAACACTAGAACCACCATTAAAACTACCAGAGTTAAAAATCCGGGCACGTGCCTTGTTGTACTCTTCTTTCCTCTCCTCCACGCTTTTCAAAGCATTCGCTTTCATGGAATTCGAGCCCGAACTGTTAACAATCTGGGACTTCTTTTGGGGCCTCTGTTTGATAGCAACCTTAAGGACCCCACTCTCTTCGGATGGCAAATTTACTGGTATATCTGCCAGGCGGACCAAGGGGAGCCTACATTCGGAAGTCTTGCGCACGATAATTCTGGAGCCAGAACCATCAGGCACATTATTATCCAACAAGACCATCGACTGCAAAGAGTAATGCTGGGCCACACGGTGTGCAGCCAAACGCAAATACGACGTCGGAAGCTGCTGGAATTCAAATTGCTGTTGTGTAGGGTCGCGGATAAACCTTTCAATATCTTGCTCCATCCGAAGAACTGAATAAGACAATTAATTCATATTATTATTCCGAATTTCAGGAAAACAAAAAACTACATGCCATATTTCACCGTTACATGAGCTAAACTACACAACAGAATCATCGTCAACTTATTAACAGCTAAAAGTTCGAAAACCCTAACCGGAGAGGCGTTCGCGGGGGTTCTGAAGGGCGTCGCGGAGGAACTGGTCGACCTGGTTGACAACATCCTCGGGAAATTTGTCGGAAGAAGAAGAAGCTGCCGCCGCCGCCGCCGGAGAAGAGCCGGGGCCGGAATCGGGGAGCTCTTGTTGTTGTTGTTGTTGTAGCGGTGGTTGTTTGGCGGTGGAGATGGTGTCGTTTCTCTTGGAGTCCTTGAGCAACAAACGGCCCATGGTCTCGTCCAAATCCGCCACCTCCCATGACTCAGGGGCTCCGAGATCCTCCGCCGCAGAGCCCTCCATCGACGAATCGGGGATTCCAATCTCCAGGAGAGGAGGGGAGAGGGGAAGGGAAACGTCAGAAGGAAGAGGACATCAAGGCGCCGCCGGGGATTGGATCGATTGGGGATTTAGGGTTCGTGGTGTGGTGGTGCATGTGAGAGATTTTTTAGGGTTAGGGTTTGGGATCTTCGATCTTTTATTTATTCTCCTCAATAATAAACGAAAGAGAGAGAGAGAGGAAGAAAAACTCGATCGATGGAGAGGGAGCAATACACAGAGAGAGGGAGAGAGAGAGAGAGGACGATAGGGTTTGCTTGTTTGACGATTGTACGTTTGCTTTTTTTTTTTTGTTTGTGTGTGAACGGGTTTATATTCCGGAACACGTGTCGTTTTGTGAGTGGCTAGAAGGAATGTTGCGATTTTGTGTGTGTTGCTCTAATAATGTGCGCATCTGCGCCGGATGCTCTCTCCACTCTCTCTGTCTGCCTGATATTTGATTTGCTTCTCTTTTTTTTTTATTTATTTATAAAATGAAAAGTTTTTTTTTTATCCCTTAAGCAAAATTTGATAGTGAAAATTGAAGAAACTATATATTTATAATGGAGAGGAAGAGAGAGAGAATTAAAAATGGTGTGAATTTTGTGTGGTCTTCTTAACCAATATTTTCGGTAACGAAATCTTGTGGATAAGGTAAGAATGTTTTTTTTTTTTTGCTAAGATAAGGTAAGAATGTTGTTCCTAATTGTAATTGTGAATAGTAATAGTAAATAAAAGGAGTGTGACTACCATGCATTCATGATTTTGGCGTTTGTGTGTTGTTGATTCTAGAGAATCTAATGCTAGATAGAGTGTATCAAATTGGTCTTAGTTGGTTATTATCATCTATATTTAATTTTTTAAAAAGAGTTTTAGCCTAGAGAAATTTAGTTTTATTTTGTCATGTTTTATGGAAAGTTTACCATGTATTATTCTAGCTTAACCAAAATATATGAACTAAGTTTTATTTTGTAGCCAGTAAAAATTTAATATTTCGACAAAAAAATAAAATTTAATAGAGTAACAATTGGTTTTTGTACGGAAAGAAGCTTCTGTTTTCCAGAAGATAAAAAAGAAAAATCAACGGTTGATGCCATATAAAAACTACCGTGCCGTGCCGCCAAGTTACCGATCTATATTTGCTCCTTTTCATTTCCTTACCCCTGCAATTCCCATTAAATTACGAGAACACCATCGCCATTAAAATCCCAACCCCAGCTTCTCTGCTCTCCGTTTGAATCCAAGTAAAGAGGAGAACACATCAAAAAAAACGATGAATGGTTTTGGGAGATTGGTTTCCAGAGCTCTATTGCGCCGTCGAAGATTCGAACTTTACACAGAAATCAACGCTACTCCTCGTTTGACAAGCCGCCACCGCTTTATACACGTCTCTTCAGCTATTACGACTCCGTTTTTGGATAACCCGAAGAAGAACAGTTCTTTCTCCGATTACCTGTCGTTGAGGTCTTCCTTGCACCCGCAGAAATGGACCCTTTTCACAGGTTGGTGCCTTTTTTTTTTATTGATATTGTTTTTATTATTTGGTTTTTCTTGTATTTAAAGGGTCGTCTTTTATGTTTTATGGAAGATGTTTTTCTTGTGATTGATATTAAATTCTAGACTCCATAGCTGCAATTAGGCTAGCACTTCTGTTTTGATGTTCTTTCTGCTGGGTGAAGTAGTTTATTGTAATTTGGTTCTATATTATATGAGTTCATCTCCTTTTTTACCGGAAAATTGATGATATTCAGCTTTGGTTATAGTAGCAGTTTTAAATGTTCTTCTTACTTTGCTGTGATGTGATATAATAAACTGAAGGTTATGGAAGTCTGAATTCGAATGGAATGATAATTTGGCTGTGCAGGGCAGAGGAGGAGTATGTTTATACAAACTCAGTCCACTCCAAATCCTTCCTCGCTAATGTTCTACCCTGGGAAGCCAGTGATGGATGTTGGAAGTGCAGATTTTCCTAATGCTCGTGCAGCCATGAATTCTCCCTTGGCAAGGGCGCTCTTCGGAATTGATGGTAAGTGTGCGCAAGTTTGTTCTTTTGTAGTCTGGCTGTGAATTCATATTAGTGCCTCTTTCAATGTGATGCGTTTCTTGTTCTGTTCTTATAGGTGTTACCCGAGTTTTCTTTGGGTCTGATTTTGTCACTGTAACCAAGTCTGATGATTCCACTTGGGATTTCTTGAAGCCTGAAATTTTTGCGGCAATCATGGACTTCTACTCTTCTGGGCAGCCATTGTTTCTGGACGCGGAAACTGCTGCGGCCAAGGACACAGCCATTCATGAGGTATGCCTTTCAGTGCTTATTTCTATTCCATTGAGTGGCTATATCATGTAGCATGCAGTAAATTATAGTAAATGGTTGATAGTAACATTCTGAACATCAGAGTTGAGAGTGATCTTCTGCGACATTCTACAGAGACCTTACATGTGTGCGTTTCTGTCCCATAGTATAATTTATAACACCTGAATCCACTAATAAAATCTCGACAGAAGTTATTAAGAGTTAGGGCTTTGGAGGGTTTTGTTACCTCTTCTTTTTAGCAACATTTCATTATGCATAAATTGTGAAAATGAAATCTTAATGCTTGAATGCAGGATGATTCAGAAACGGTTGCAATGATTAAAGAGCTGCTGGAGACTCGTATTCGTCCGGCAGTGCAAGACGATGGTGGAGACATAGAGTATCGGGGGTTTGATCCGTAGGTTTCTTTTCTTATAACAAGTATTCGTAGCGCTTATCATAGTGTTTATAAGTAATTCACTGATGATACTTTTCAGCACAGTGGCTGCTGGGATTCTTATGGGACTCTCAGTCTCTCTCTCTCTCACTCTTTTCATGTGGCAAAGGGAGAGGGGTTGATCATTTCTCTGACTTTTGCAGGGTTTTGGTAGTTATAAGTGCATGCTACTCCTATTCTTAGTCTGTTTGATTGTGGGTGAATATTTGAAATCTTCATTTTAATAGGAAGCTGAATGATTGGGAGACCAATGATTTTTTACCTAATTTTCTTTTGGGCCTTTAAGATTCATCTGGACAGGAGAGTGTGTGGCATTTTTCTTGTAGGTTCTTTTCCTGATGTTGTTCAGGTAGTTCCGTACATCAGATTTACTTGGAAACTGTTGTTTGTCTAATATTAGATCTCTGTCTATGCAATGATTTTGCCAAGATCAATAGGGAATGATGTACTTCAAGCTAGACAACCCTTATGGGTTACTCCCTGGATGTTTCTATTATGTGCATACTGTGAGGATGGGAAAATGTTATAGAAGTAGGCCCTTTTTGGGGTTATATTTTTGGATATGGAGTGAATGAAATGCATTGTTTATTAAGAGTTAAGACTGAGACCCTTACTTTTCTCTTTGTGATGGACTAGGCTTTTTTATGGTCTTTCAAAAGTGAGCTTCCCATTGTTCTAATTTATAGGGATGATTGTTAACTGAAATTTACTGTCTTGTCTTTTTTTTAGGGACACAGGAATAGTCAAATTGAAAATGCAAGGAGCATGTAGTGGCTGTCCAAGCTCATCTGTCACTTTGAAATCTGGAATTGAAAATATGCTGATGCATTATGTACCAGAGGTAACAAGTCACGATCATTATTTTGAGTTTCAATATCTTATAGGTTCCACGTCAGCTCTAAAACATAGAGAGTATGCAATCTCCTACAAATATAGCTGAAAAAGTTGTGTCAATTCTGTATGTGCTCTGGTTATGATCCATGAAGTCATACCCATGCATCCTGCCTCTTTCTTCATGTTTTTTGAATTAACTTTTTTTTGTTACCTGGCATCATGATGAGGATGTTGCCATAAGTTGTAGAGCTTTTGACATTTTCCTTTAAATATGTCAATGAAAATGTACCTGCTGCTTAAGTGTTTTGTTTCTAGAGGGTCTCTCCATCTCAGTTATGTCTCCAGGGACATGAAATAGTGTGCATGCTCCATTATTTCTTACTTTACTAGTTATATTGCTTGATAATTCACGATATCCAGATGATCTCCGGTGTTGTCTACTTATGAGATCTCATTCACATGCAGGTGAAAGCTGTGGAGCAAGAAATGGATACTGAAGAGGAGGATGCAGCAATGGCCGGCCAGATGGAGTAGTTCTTCCTTCCTTTTTCTTTCTTTTGCCATGGCCTAGGTCCATGGTGGCTAGACAAAAAACTTCCAGCATTTCTTCTGTACAGGATAAAATAAGTTTTTGGATTGTGGCTCATGTATCTCTCCAGTTGTTCTGCCCTTCTTGTAAGCCCTATTCAATCCCAGTCATGTAGGAAAAGTGTAGAGCTTTGAAAACAATGTACTCCAGCGGGAATAGATGGCTAGCTTGCTATTTGCTCTTTCAGGGATGTAACGATTAATGAATCTTTCCAGTTTCCGTGTCCAAATTACACGAAGTTGATTGGATAATGCTCTATATTACGTGTACTCAAAATTGGAATGAAGGTCTCATTTTAGTAGGTGGCAGTCTCGGCTTAATAACCAAGAAAAGAAAGAAAAGCACTTTCACCCTTTTGTTGCTCTATCTTAGTAACTCCTTTGATTGCTTATTCAAAGAGTATAAACTAAGAACATATTAATGGCATTTCTAATAACTATTCTGCTAATTCGTATATGAATTATGAAGTCCTAGTTGAAGGCTTGATTAAGAGGAAAGAAGCTGTAATAGGCCCAATAACAAACGACTTGCCGCACTTATTCACGGACAAATCAAATGATCCAGTTAAAACGTGAGCGACCAGTATCTCCGTGTCGGAATATCAAAGAGCTTATAACAGAACTGGAAGAGATACAATGCAAGACAGGAACAGAACCCCCAAGTGATTCAATTTCAAGCTCCATAATCATGAAACCTTAGAAGCACAAAACAAAAACCATGGATTCCCTCTCATGCACATCCTCCTCCACCATCACCTCCATATCCAGAAAACACACAATCAAAACTCCATCTTTTAGCAACAATGGCTTTACCTCCGTAAATATCAAAAGCCACACAAAAATCCTCTCTTTATCCACTTCACTATCTTCTTCCATTTCTTGCACACCTTCAACTACCAGAACAAGAGCAACACCAACACCAACGCCTGTCACTTCCACTAGAACCGACAAGAATCGTTGCCACCACTGGATGGTGCTCATGGACAGCCCTCCTCAGGGTGTGAATTCCAAGCCAGAAATCATTGATTACTATGTCAGGACTCTAGAATCAGTTTTGGGGAGGTGGGTATGTCTCAAAATTTAATCTTTTTGTTTGTTTCTTGGTCTTCCTGAGTTGAAGCTAATGAGTTTGGTTCTTCTTTGCTGCGTGTTTCTAAAGCAGTGAAAAGGATGCTCAAATGTGTATATACGATGCTTCTGTTGATACCCACTTTGGATTTTGTTGCGATATTGATGAAGAAGTTTCTCGTGAGCTTGCCCGTAAGTTTGATGCTTTATTAGTTGCAGGCCATAGAATACTTGCTAGAATTTGTTTTGATGCTGATTGAGAAATTTGAAGTATAAAGAACCCAATAACATTTTATTTGTTAATGTTAAGCGGATGGGATTGCTGATGTGTGTCTGTAGGATTGCCCGGGGTTTTATCGGTTAGGCCTGACCCGGATTATACTTCTGTGAAGAAAGACTATAGTTCTTCAAGTACGGGGTTGGCTAGTTCATTACAGCCACAAACTGGAAGTACATTGCTGTTTCCATCTGGGAATACCAAACACTGGCTGGTGAGGATGGATAAGCCAGGTGTTGGGGTTGTGACAAAGGCGCAGATGGTTGATCACTATGCTCAGATACTAACCAAGGTTATGGGAAAGTAAGTTTAGTTGTTTTAAAGCATTGGGATTTTTAATTATTCAGTGGGCAGTCTTCATCCAAACTGAAAAACTTAATCTTCTACAGTGAGCAGGACGCACAAATGTGCATATATCATGTTTCCTGGCAATCCAATTTCGGCTTCTGTTGTGAACTTGATGAGGAATGTGCACAGGAACTAGCTGGTTAGATTGTGACATCTTTATGATTTTCTATTTGAAGTCAAATTTTGTTTTGTAATTAAAAAGCAACAATGCCACCATATTTTGCAGGTGTCCCCGGTGTTTTATCTGTTCAGCCAGATAAAAATTTTGAGTCAGAAACTAAGGATTACAAAGGTCGCTCCCTTACTTATTAATACCAAAGGAACATCTTAGTCTGATTAAGAACAGCCACTTGCCAGTATTTGAGTTTGATATCTGTAGTGTTAATACACTGAGTTTTCTTGCAGGTGATAATGTTGAAGATGCAGTGGAGTGTTCAGAAGCAGGCCAGATGATACCAGTGAAAACAAAGAAACTTTTTATAACTGGTATGTGCTTCGTACTACCTGTGCCAAGTTTTTCCCTTCTCCATGAATCTATGAGATATTGAAGGCCCCATTTTTACTGTGTTTTCCGTTTTAAAAAATGAAATGTACTTCTGTTAGGTCTATGGAATCATTTATTTTCTTGGTCTGCTCAGCAATGTTTCCTGTAAACAGGACTGTCATTTTATACATCAGAGAAGACATTACGTGCAGCATTCGAGGGCTTTGGTGAGCTTGTAGAAGGTATGTTTTTGCTCTCTTACCTTGTCAGCCTGATTTATTGGTTTAGCAATGGTGATGGATGGACTGGTATGCTATTCCTATTCCTTACAGTTAAAATAATAATGGACAAGATATCCAAAAGGTCAAAAGGCTATGGATTTGTGGAATATACTACAGAGGAGGCAGCAAGTGCTGCACTTAAAGAAATGAATGGCAAGGTAAGATTCCAAAGAGAGGCATTACTTTCTGTTGCAGTCTGTTCTATCCCTCCATGAAACTCCAGGATTCATGTTTGTTTCTCAATTGC
>JAKUCV010005294.1:0-10477 GCA_028386065.3 Turnera subulata
TAAATTGTTGTATAATTGTTCAATGTTTATGTTGTTGATATTGTATCCCGGGTAGAAGGGCATTTTGGTCTTTCCACATGTTATGATTAATTTGATGGATAATTTTGGGATACGGGTGTCCCGGGAGTGATAAGGGCAATTTAGTCAATCCATAATTAATTCATAACTTGTATTAATAAATTGGGACACGGTCGTTTCAGTTGGTAGCGGAGCGAGCGTTAGATCTTTGGGGATGTTCTGAGGTGTTTTGTGATCCTCTGTGCATATGTCTGCTCTTATTTGAATTGTTTGTTGCATTGTCATATGCATTCATATAGTGAGTCGTACTATGGATCCGGTGGAGGACACGCACCTGCTGAGGGTCGGAGTGGCCCGGTATTGTGGTTGAAATGATATGCTTAACTTTACGGCTTAGGCTGTTGCAAGGTTTAGTTGTGGAATATCCACTGTTTTGTGAGAGTCGGTGCAGACTCTGAACTCTTTGTTTGTGTTTCTTGTCTGAGTGGAACTGGTCAATACAAGTAAGAACCATCGATGAGCTTGAGGAATTGAATTTGCTTATGAATTTTCTATGTGGATTGATTCTTGTTCGGAGTTCGAGCTGATAACTTTCGGAATTAAATTGAGGTTGATCTAATGGTATATTTGGGGGAAAAATTTTTTAGTGATACTTGAGGTACTTAACTTGGATATTAATGGTGATTGTGATAAAAAGGTTTTGATCATGAATTTCTGTTGAGGTTATAGTCCATGTGTTGGAAGTAGGATGCTGGTAGTATGTTCATATTGAGGTTTGATTTTGAGCTGATCTCGGGTATTGTGATTCAATTGCTAAGTTATTAATTATATGTTGAGAGATACAGTGATATTTTAATTTCTTCGTCAGAAAAACTTTGGTGTTTGTGCTTGGAATGATTTGAGGAATAGATTTGTGAGCATGAGTTATGGAAGGATGTTTTGGGACTTGAGGAGTCTAAGTTTTGGAATTATAGATATGATATTTTGGTGATGATTCGGTTCTAGTGCCTAAAGTATGATTCGAGGATATATACGAATTTGGCTGGAATTGGTGTGTGATAGAGAAAATACATTGAAGTTCAGGTCATGAAATTAGTTATGGATTTTTGGTTTTGAGGTACTCACATCGGGAGTGATGATCATGTTACTTAAGTAACAATTTTGGGTCCGGCTATTGGAGGATATGCTCAATGGATTAAAGGATCGAATACATTTGGTTAAGTGATGATAAATGAAAGGTTTTATGGACTCTAGTATTGATGATGTTGATGATGTTCGGAAAGATTCTTGTGTTAGTGCTTTGATCTTATGTTCTGTTGATCACGGTTGACTAAGGTCGATGATTGACTTGGTACATTGAAGTTATTACTTGGAAATGTGATTGAGGGACATGATGGTTCTACTTGGTAGTTTTGGCCAACAGTATTTTGATACCGGGTGACACTTGTCTGTGTCAGCTAAGCACTTGGTTGCTTGACTTATCTTGAAATTTCGAGGACGAAATTTTGTTAAGTGGGGTAGAACTGTAACGCCCCGAATTTCGTTAATTTATTTTCCGGAATTTTCAAAACTTTCGGAATTTAAATTTCCATTTTTACCCTTGCGGGATTTTCCGGGATTTTTGGTCAAGAAGATTATTATAAATTTCTTCTTCTTTTCTTTGGGAAAATTTATTCAATGGTTAACTGAACCGTAATTGGATTTCTTTTGGAGTTTAATTGTATTTTGTGGTGAAACACAAGATGGGGTGTAGTTTTTACTAAAACTACGTAGTTTTGGGTAGAGCCAAAACCTAAAACACACAAAGGGATGCGTTTTGACTTTGGGGTTGACCAGGGGAGGGGCTTGTAGAAGAAGTGAAGCCGTTTGGAAGCAAAACGACGTCGTTTTGCTATTGACGAAACCCTAGCCCTAGAGTGCGCATATATAAACTTTCTTTTCTCTCTCTCCTTCCCACTTCTCTTTCTCTCCCGACAGCTCACCCCCCCCCATGCTCCCTTCTACTTGCTTCTCCATCTCAACTCCTCTTCTCTATCACTTTAGCTGTCGCCGCCCAGTCTTCCTCCTCTCGTCGTCGCATCGTGACGCCGCCGCTGCCTTGTGTGAAGTCGTCTTCTGCTCGTCGTTCAGCCGCAGCCACTGCTGCGTCGAGAGAGGGAGGTGGCGAACGAGACCTTGTTGGGCGAGACACGGCCGCCTCTGTCTGCTCTTCCCTCACGACGGTGCCGCCTTAAAGCCGCCACTGCTGCCGCTACCCAGTTGCAAGAGGAGGTTGGGCTTGGACGAGGCGCGTCGTCGTCGCCTCTCGGTTGTCCTCTAGTAAGCCTCGCCGACCTTCCTCTCTCCCTCTCCCTTCTCTTCTTCTTCAATCTGGGTTTGGTTCATGTGTTGAATTAATTGTTTGGGGGCTATGTTTGGTTCGTGTCGAGTTTGATTGGTTTGGTTACCGGCCGTGGCGTGTTCGAGGTACTCATGGCAGGGAGGGTTGGCTGCGTGTTGTGTTGTGCTGTTCGTGAAGGTGGTGCAGTGGCCGGGTGTGTTGTTGCTGCAGCTGGATGGTAATCGAATCTGGGATCTCCGGCGAGGGGGAAAGGGGGTCTCGTGCTGGGTTCTTGGGTTAGGATTGGTGGCCGTTTTACCGAAATTGGGATCTGCAGGTGCAGGGAATCGAGCTCGGTTTGGACGGCTTTTGGTGGTGAAGACGCAGGCTCGGTTACAGTGAACAGAACCAAAGAGTGAGCATCTGATTCCGGTAAGTTGTTCCGGCGGCTTGGACTTATTTGTTTTGGATTCATTAATGTGCCGTGTAAGTTGAATCTCAGTTTGTGTTGGTTCCTGGGTATGGACAGATTGTTGTGGTGTTTCCGGTCTCGAGTTACTATTCCGGCGGGAGGTAACCGGAATCCGGCAGATCAAGTACTGTTCCGGCGAGACGGTTGCATTCCGGCATTGAAACGGTAATTTCCGAGCAGTGGCGTGCATTACAATTCTTGTACAAGTTATGTACTGTGAATGCATTTAGTTTATATAATAATGGAAAATAAATGATATTAGTGGAAACCGAGTGAGAGGAGTTGAGAGGCACGTGGCCGGAATCGTACCGACGTACATAGTATCTTTAGGCCGAAAAATGTTTGGGCTCGGGAGTTCGATAAAAATATTATTGTGACGGGTCGGCCCAATAACTCAATATGATTGATGGTTATGGTATGGGCTTTAGGCCCAATAAAATGTAACTAATTTAAATGGGTTTTAGGCCCAATGACTAATGAAGTGGGCTTTGGGCCCAATGGCTTGTATTTAAGATGGGCTATAGGCCCAATGGTTTTTATTGGCATGGGCCTTAGGTCCAAAGGAAGATAAGACCTAATGTTAAGCTTAAATGGGCTTTTAGTCTCGGGCTGAGATCGTAGGGTTACCGAGCTAAGACTCATGACCTATTTTAATCGGATTAAAGACTAATAACAGCATATTGTTGTGGTTACGGCATGGGCATACATTCATCACATTCTACATGGACCTTACGTGGTTGCATTTTGTTATGAATATAGATATGTGGAGGTGGAACGAGGCTTCGGCTTCCGGGACAATTAATATGGCCCAGGTGAGGACTTATAAAACTTTGTATGCAATACTGCCTACAATGCTCGGTTAATTGTTTTGGTATATAAGGTGGTATTAATTATTGGTCTCGAATGCTATATGCATGCTTGCTTGATGTGCTGATGTTGTTAATTGCAAAGTGTATATATTGATGATATCTTTGATGCGGTATGCCTGATTAAGTGAATTGTGTGCCGGTGTAATATGTTATGCCAGTTGAGCATGTTTGTTTGTTATGCTAAATAACATGATTTATGGATTTGTGTTTATGTGGTGGACTGTGGGCTGGAGGCTCGGACTTGAGAATAAGATATTAAATTCCACACAACACTGCTGAATCATAACGTATGGTACAATCCCTTAAGCGTAATTGAATAACATACAATAATAAGTCTACTGTGGGGCTGTTGACCGGTTGGTTCGAGCGGGAAGTAATACCCCTCGGGATGGCATGCGGGTTTGCATGTGGGCCTGTGATGACGGGTTCTACCTCCCTCCTTCTACCTCCCCCTTTCTACCTCCATCTTTCTCTCTGTCTCTCTCTCTTTATGGATATGTTGGGCTCCGTGCCTGGTTTATTTGGGCTTCGTGCCTGGTTATTTGGGCTTATGCCTGGTTGTCTGATCAGACGGGACCGAGCTCGACGCACACAGTAGGGGACCCTAATAAAATATTTAAACCTAATAACAAGGATGATAAGATAAGTAATGACTAGTGATGGTATGTAGTCTGTTGATGTCTTGCTCTGTGTATTGAGGTTGTTGTTGTTTGATGCCGGTGTAATTGTAGTTGATTTGTATTGTATATTATTGGTTTATTTGTCTGCGGTGAGACAGTGGTTGGTCTCACCCCCTCACAGACTTTTACAGGTTAGCTGTTCGTTGAGCAGTGGTGCATTTCAGCAGGTGGCGGTGCATTCCTCTCCTCGGGTCGGATCCATAGAATTCACTACATATATGTTATCATATGTATAGTCTTCCGCTGCATACTCGTTGTTGTGTAAATTGTTGTATAATTGTTCAATGTTTATGTTGTTGATATTGTATCCCGGGTAGAAGGGCATTTTGGTCTTTCCACATGTTATGATTAATTTGATGGATAATTTTGGGATACGGGTGTCCCGGGAGTGATAAGGGCAATTTAGTCAATCCATAATTAATTCATAACTTGTATTAATAAATTGGGACACGGTCGTTTCATGGATAATAAACCAAAGGACTTGTTTCCAGCCGAATGGGTTTGTGGACGATTGTGATTTGTGCCATGAAATATTGGTTTTTACACAAGGGTTTTTCTGGACATTCATAACTCACACGTCTAACTTTTTCTCTTGAACATGATTTAATGTTTTTTTTTTGTGAATGGTCCTCAATTCTCCAAGACTTTGGGCTTTAGACCCTAAACCATTTTCTAAGGTGTCGAGCTAGAGGACCTTACTCGTTATAACAATAAGTCATCATTGGCATGCATTCTTCTTGTTATATGTATTTACATTGTATGTGATATATGTCTACTTGTTTAGGCAATGGATATACCTATGGAGTAGCTGAATATGTGCCAGCTTTCCAAGTAGTTCTTGTGCTCCAGGTGAGGACATATAAACCTTTGTATGCATTACTGCCTACAATACTCGGTTAATAAACTTGGTACAAGAAGTGATAATACTGAATTGGTATTGAATGCTATATGCATGTATGCTTGCGGTGTTGATGCTCTAATTTGCCCTTTGTAACACGATGATGATATCTCTATCCGGTGTGCCTCATTATTTGTATTGTGTGCCTGTGTGATATGATATGCCAGTTGAGCATGAGTTTATTTGTTATGAGATATAATATGTGATATGATTTTTGTGGTCTGTGTGATGTACTGTGGGTCGGGAGCCCAGATTCCTGACTAAGTGAATAATTCACACAACCCTGGTAAATCATAACTTATGGCACACATGACTCCTTAAGCATAAACAAGAATAAAAAACAATAAGAATACTACTGTGGGGCTGTTGACCGGTTGGTTCGAGCGGGAAGTGATACCCCTCGGGATTTCATGCGGGATAGCATGGTATATGCGGTTTAGCATATGGGTCTGTGATGACCAGTTCTACCTCCCTCTTTCTATCTCCCTCTTTCTCTCTGTCTATCTCTCTCTCTCACTGATTGTATTGGGCCTTGCCCTGATTATATTGGGCTTATGCCCTGGTTGTCTCATGAGACGGGACCGAGCTCGACGCACAGAGTAGAGGGCCCTAATAAAATATTTAAACCTAATAACAACGATAATAATATAAGTAATGATAAGTGATGGTCTGAAGTCTGATGATGACCTATGTTGTGTATTGTGACTTTGTTTGTGCACTGTGATTGCTACTGCTTGATGCCGGTATTTGTGGTTGATTTGTAGTTGTATACTTTGGTTTATTTGTTTGTGGTGAGACAGTGGTTGGTCTCACTCCCTCACAGTCTTTTTCAGATCAACTGCTCATTGAGCAGTGGTGCATATCAGCAGGTGGCGGTGCTTTCCTCCTCGGGTACATGTTATTATATGTTTTGTATTCCGCTGCATACTCGCTTCCTTGTATAAATTATTGTATAATTGTATGTTGATTATGTTGTTTGTATCGTATCTCGGGTAGAAAGTGCAATTTGGTCTTGTCACATATTTTAATTAATTAAATTGGACAATTTGGGATACAGGCGTTTCAGTTGGTAGCGGAGTAGGCTGTAAATCCTTGGGGATGCTTACTAGTTTGCACCCTCATCTTATCCTGCACCTTTAAGAACTACTATTTGAGTAGTTGGATGGCATCCTCCCTCTCCAAGAGTGTACGATTCAGAGCCTCATTATTCGAATCCCCTAACAAATAAGATATATACACAAGTGGTTTAATACCATATAAAGCTTGAAAGGGCGAACATTGAAGGCTGGAGTGAAAGGTAGTGTTATGCTATGCTTGCTATGCCCTGTTGTTCTTGTTACTGGTTCGTTGTTATTGCGTTTGCTTGTATACTGCGGTTTATTAGTTTATCGGTGAGACAGTGGTTAGTGGTTGGTCTCACCCCTCACACAGTCAATGCAGGTTAATTTGTCATAAATCAGGAGTGCATTCCGGCGGCTGCGATGTTTCCTCGGACAGGGCTCGAATCCATTAGATTGCATTGAGTCTTGCATAAATTGTCACTGAATACATAGGAAATGCTTCCGCTGTGCTGATGATGATGTTCCCGATTCGGGGTGATGGAAATGTGATCTTGTGACTGTTTGACGTTGTTATTGTTGTGAATTTATATTTTCTTTGAATGTTGGCCACGTGACAGTACTGTTACCCGGTAATTACTGTTTGTTGGGTAAATGGAAGTCGGGTCGTTTCATTATTTTTCTATAAATATTAATGTTTTAATATTTTTTCTTTGTTTTGTTTTTCCCCAAATTTATATAATTTTTTTCATTGTATTAATTTTTTTAAAAAAATTTCCCCGAATTATATATTATTATTTTTTATTTTTTAAATTTTAATATTTTTTTCATTTTTTGTTTTTTCCATATTATTATTTTTTCTATTTAAATATTTTCCTGTGTCATTGAATTAGTTTTTTTTTTCGGTATTATTTCATTTTTTAATGTTTTAATATTTTTCCTTTGTATTGTATTTTTTATTTTCCAATTATATATATATTTTTATTTAATTGTATTTGATTTTTAATTTCCCATAATTATATATTTAATTTTTTTGTTTTAATTCTTTTGTCACTATATTAAATTTTTCTTTGTATTATTTTTGTTTTATTTTATATTACAAAATTCGTTATTATGTATATTATTATTAAATAGTTTATTTTATTTATTTTTTTATTTAAATTCTAATTTACATTTTGATAATTTTTTATTTATTTTTCTGATCTATATGAAAAATTGAAAAAAATGGATAAAAATGTATAATTTGGAAACAAATTATGTGCAATTTTTTTAATGTTACATAACAAATGCCTAGAAATAATATTTAAAATGTTTAATTTTTTTAGAAAATAAATTAATAAACAAATCCGTGAAACCATGGGAAGTGAGCTAGTGCCATACTAAACCACGTGCAAATGTACGTTCATAAAAAACTAGTAAAAGAAAAAAAAGGTTTCATTGAAAAAAATTTTTTGCCACGTTTACCTTAAACTCCTTAAATATTTAATGTTTCGAAATTTTCGCAGAAACGTAATTTTTAGTTTTTTTAAAAAAAATCAAATTGAATCTTTAAAAATAAAAAAACTGATGAAAAAACATTAAAATTGTTATAAAACATGTATTGTATGTATGTCATTGTATATATACAAAATACATACACTATACAGTATTCCCACTTATTATAAATATGTGTAAATCAGAAATGGAAAGTTGAATGAAAAATGGAAAACCTGGTAATGAAACCCGTGACCGGAGCTTCGCCGGAGTTCACCGGAAAAACTATTTCTTCCTCAAATTTCTCCTTCTTCCTCTTTTATTTATAACACGTTATCAGCAGGACTTGTTCTCTACCCGAGCATGGTTTTTCCGAGCAGAAGACAAAGAAAAAAACAGAAAAAGGGAAGGAAGAAGGAAGAAGAACAGTGCGCCACCTCGGGTTACTGTTCATGGCGAAGAGCTCCGGGCCACCTCTCGTCTCACCACCACCACCGTCAGCATCCTCAAGCCGTCGCGACCACAACCCCGTCGCCCCCGTGCTCTTCCGCCTGCTGACGCGCCGCCGACGGCCGTCGACCCGCAACAGGACCCGTCGTATCTTTCCCTCCCATTCGGGTCTTCTAGCCGGATCCACTCCCTGCATGCGTTTTTCTTCCAGCCTCCAGCCATACCGCCACCGTGAACCGCCGGCCGAACCACCACGAGCCACCTGCAGCCTTCTTCTCGCACGCTGCAGCACCACCCGAGCTCGCCGCCGCCGTGAACCACCACCAGAGTGAGCTGCTGCAACGCCGGAAAGGAGCCCCTCGCTTTGCGTCGCTGCCACCGCTCCTCTCGCATCGCCCCTCGTCCGCCACTCACCGTCCCGGTGTCGCCGTCCTCCCCTCGCGCCGACCGTCGCAGAACCAGCCAAGGAGAAACCGGGTCCTGCGACGACCCAAGTGTTGTAGAAGATGAATCCGGTTTTACTCTTTAGTCTCTGGACTTCTGCAGGTAAGTCCTTACACGTTAGTCCTTCAGTTATTTATTTTCTCAATTTAATGCTAGACGAATGTATTATTGTTTAATTAATGATGTTATTGTGTGATTAAATGTTTAATTAATGTTGATCTTGGATAATTAAATGAATTATGAGCTTATGATGAACCTCAGGGTAATGATCTGGCACGGTGAATAGAAATTATCCGCACTGTGAATAGTAAATTCTGGCACCGTGAATAGTAATTTCCGGCAATTGTGAATAGTGATTTTGGCCGAAATCCGGCAGACCCAGAAGCGTTTGGCCAGAATTTGATGCCTCAGAAAATTATCCGGCACGGTGAATATAAATTTCCGACGGCTGTGAATAGTAATTTCCAGCGACCGTGAATTGTATTTTTGGCCGGAATCCGTCGAACCCAGAAATGTTCCGACGCCTCAAATTTTTCCCCGGCAAAGCCCGGAAGACCGTTATATAAGCCCGGAAGGCCGTTATATTTATTATATTCTTATTTATTGGCTGGCTAAGCCGCCTTTATCGTATAAGCGTATTATATATGTTATTGCTGAAAGATTTATCGAGTAAGCATATTTTTTCTGTTTTTATTTAAATTCCGATTGGGCTATTAAAAAGGCCTATTATTCATTAAATGGCCGGCTAACCCGCCTATTTCTTTACGTTTTAATTGGGCTCGTGTAAGGCCCATCACATTTAATTTTTAGTAATTTACTTTTTTAATTGGGCTATAATAGGGCCCATTGTATTTAATTTTCTCGTCTTTAAATTTACTTATGGGCTCGTACTAAGCCCATTATTTTAATTTCCTACCATTTACTTTCCTTGGGGTAATTAATATAAGCCCCCTTGATTATTTACTTTAATTAAGCATTTATATATTCAATTATGTTATTTGAATTTTTGAGGCCCCTTAAACTTTCCGGAAGAAATTTATAATGGGCATTAAATGCGAAAATGCATTTAAATGAGAATAGTCTGAAAGACTAAATGTAAGAGTCTAGAAGACTCGGAAAAGAAAAATACAACGAAGACTTGAAGTCTTACCGTTCAAAAGATCCTTCAAAGAAAAATCGAAAATAAACACTATTACCACCAGAAGATGGAAATTATATGACCACCAGAAGGTGGATATTATACTTGCTTACCCTGAAGGAGCAATTTATTTTATATTCAATTTATTTTTATGTTCAATTTAAATTATTACGCATTGCAATTTATTTTTTTATTTACTTTTCAGTACTTTATAATTGTTTCTTAGAATAATGCCTGAAGCATTAGTCTCGAAGACAATGCAAAATTGACATCCACAGGGGGAGAATTATATGTGTGGATGTCAATATAACACATTATGACATCTTGAAATAAAAAATGATTAACACGCTCCAGAAGAGCATAAATTCGAATATGTTCCTGAAGAACGCATGTTTTAATATGATCTAGAAGATCGTATATTTACGCGAGTACAGACACCCCCGGTAATAAAAGCCATAATCATGGATACCGTCGAATTGGCTCTGCTCCATTCCCTGAAGTGAATGTGATTGTATGTAATAATTTTGATTATGGTTATGAACATTCGATTGGACACAAACAGGCCTTATAACAAGGCATCGAGTAAATGGTTATCAAATGTCCCTGAAGGGCAAATCTAATATTGATGAAACCGTTGCTTACCCTGAAGGTATAAGC
>JAKUCV010005295.1:4557-37853 GCA_028386065.3 Turnera subulata
GGGTTTGCTGAGGGAGACTGCAGGGGAAGGCTACGGAAATTGCAGAAGGTGGTTGTAGGCAGATGGTGATGGGAGGGTGCAGAAGATGGTGGCAGGCAAAGAAAAAAAAAAAAGAAGTTCACGGGCATCACAGGAGCATGAGTTCACGAGCGTACAGGAGCAAGACGGCTGCACTATGCAGTCGGGTCCCGTCTGGACCAGAAAATATCAATAATACCCCCTTGATAATTTCCTAGCCCGATAATACGAGGTTAATCCCGATTTTTCTCGACATTCCTGGACCCGAAAAATTCCAACTTTGGTCCGGAAAATCCGCAGAAAAATCCCGAGCGCGGGACAGGGCTCGGTTTCGGATTCCGAAGCATAAATTACCGTTAATTAATTATTCAAGATTAATTTAACAGTAATTAACTGTAAAAATTAAATTTACGGTGACGGTAAAAACATAAAAATTACCGGGGCTGTTACATTCATTTCTTATATTATCCTTTTTATATTTTATCTTTTTATTTAAAACTATGGTTGATTTTATCTTTTAGGTGATTATTGAACTAATACATATAAATAAATTTATTTCAAATTAATGAGATCTGCTCCTAATTTGAAAAATACTAAAACTATATATTTTTCAATTTTTTCAGTGGTGTTTAGAATACTAGGTAAATTTTTTTTCTTTTTAATTATGACATTTATTTTCTCCTAAGATCAAATATAATCTGAATTTTTTTTGGTGAATTATTTTTTCTGCTTGGTGCTAATTTATTTATCTATTTTTTCTTTCTATCTTGAATTGTATGTTTTCCAATAATGAAAGAGATGAGAACGAAACAGTAAATACAACAAAAAAAAGAAAATAATAAAAGAAGAGAGTTTAAATGAGAGATTTGAAAAGTTATTGGAAATTCTCTATCATAAGAGGTTAATTTTGTCACTTAGACTAAAAGGTGGAGTGCAAATATTGATAGAGGAGTGCGAATATAGATTCCCAGTATTGTTTTGGTTACTTTTTTGAGTTCCAAGAATATATTCTGAAATGCATGATTTCTAAATTGCAGTCGGTGAAAATTACTTGGGATTGCTACTTGCTAATCACGGATCCAAGGTCAAGCGAGGATTCTGACCAAAAACTTTCTACGTTTATTAGTTTCCTCGTGTTTCTTGGCTGATATACGTTCTTGTTATTGTTTTCTTTTTTTTTCGTTTTTTACTAGAAAGATATTGTTGGTTGCGTCCCATAACTTTGGTATAAGCAAAGTTGACTTTGGCTTTGTATGACTAAGCAAAGAAGAGTAAATTGTCTCCAATTTGGACTTCGTGAGGGAACCCAATGGGTCAATCCTGCCTGGGTACTGAAAAGGAAATGAAAGTTCCAGAATATATACTAACTCGTCAACAAAAATCTGTTTTGCTCTTCTACCAAAGATCACCTGCGGCGATGTAAGGCATTTGACATATTATTGACGACCAAGCAGTCTGCGCACACTATATATTTCCTCAGTTTGTGTCGTGGCGCAGTGGCAAGGCCTTCAACCTGCTATCTCTAAGATTCGAGTTCGAGTCCCGACGCTTCCAGTCAAGCCCCATAGTGTGATGCGGCCGAATATGGCCTTCCACACGGTGGGGTGCTGGCCATTGAGCTCGGTGATTCCCCGGTATTATGACGCGTAACAGGTGAGGGTGTCCGCTGGTGCCCCGGTTGGGCGGTCTCTCCTATGAGGAGGGTCTAATGCCAGGATGTAACCGGTATTGACCGGGGCCTGGACCGACGGGGCGATGATGACACCACTGATGCCTTTTTTTTGGACAAAAAAAAAAGTTTGTGTCGTTCGCAAATTAAAATGTTAATCTTCCATTATATACACATTTCTACAATTAATGAACCATGCATATGTAATTATATGGTTGGTGTTAAACATGACATCCATATCCCTTTTATTGCTAGATATCTTGTCAAATTTGACAAAGCATTACTCTTTTTTTTTATATATACTAGTTGACAAAGCATTATACGTATACAATTAAAAAAAGGATTCCCAAGCTGAAAATGACCAAAATCCTCTCGATAAAATATCAAACAACAATTAGTTAGATTGGTTGATTAATTCGTTCCCACTCAGGCATGCAGATTGATTTTTCCCCAATTTATTTGCCACAGCAAATGTGAAAGAAAGCTGGTTTTGTTGGCTCTTTGAAGTCGGAGGAATAAACTTTTTGTACTTCTTGGAAAAAGCCAATAGTCGTATCCATATCAGGTTCCCTTGTGGCTTTCTTTGAGCGTGGGGTTGGCATTTCTTCAAATTGACTTGATATTAGCTCCTTTTTTTCTTTTTCAACTACGTAATAATGTGTTCTACAAAAGTACTATGATACTACACCGTTGTTTTCAACCACGTAATAATTTGTTCAACTAAGTACTCCAATACTGCATGCGCATGTATACACACATAAAGGCCATAGCTTGGTGGGGTGTAATATACCCACCAGTAAATGGGCTTGCAATAATATATGGACCACTTCCACCTCCTAAAACAATATCCAACACATCTTTTTGGTTCTATACTTGTACACCAAGTGCTGAGTATATTCAGAGAGATCTATCCCTATTTCATCTGTTGTACTTTTATGGAGCATAATCATCCCTTTTTACCTTGGACACATGTGGATTTCTTATAGCAAAAGTACATATGACAATTTGAATATATTTCTGCAATTTTCTTTTTTGCAGTACTGGATTATGGAGTGTGGACCAAAAATAAACAGCAAGCCCAACAATCAACATATATTCCCTTATAATTCTGTGCAAGGGGTACCTTGCTGCATTTCTTAATTGCATGGTTGTTGGGTATTTATGCTCCCCCATTAAAAATTGGGGTCTATCGGCCTGGAGGTGAGTGGACAAGCTAACCCTCTCCATCCAGTTCACTATCTAGCTATCAGTACTGTTTGAATCGGGAAGAAATGAAGTGGGTCAGTTCTCCAATGAAAAGGGATAAAAAAAAACGTTGCAAGTTGAATTAGTCTGTCAAGCCGTGTTTCTTGATGCAGCTTTCAATAATTGTGACTTGCACATCATCATTAATGTGAAGAAAGATCGTTCTTGATACACAAAGTCGCCTTGCTGACTGCACCATTTTACACAGAAAACCAAGAAAAAAGCTTCTTCTAGGACTGTCGATTTCCTCTTACTAGTAACCACTAGTCCACTACTAGGTAGTAGTATATTTTATTTTTATTGGCTACCAAATTCAAAGTTTAAATAGACTGCAATCCATTTAATCAAGCTAAACAAAAGAGCGCATACATCTCGGCGGCGTCATATGCTAATCAAAAATCAATGGCTCTGATGCAAGTATAAGAGTCAGATAAGTCGAATTACGAGAAGGGGGGGGGGGGGGGGGTGGAACTTTGGAACTCCTCACTAGACGAGGAATTTGATTCACATTTTTAGGTAGTTCTTAAGTTCTATCCTGGCCGTAATATTGTTAGGAAGGAAGAAGGTGAATAATTAAGACAATTATAGTTTACTAGAAGGCAAGAACCCAAATCACGACCAAACTGATGAGTATAAATGAATCTCATAAGAGTCATATCATCTCTATATAATAAGTTGTATACACATAGAATCAAGCGATAGCACCCATCAGGTAGTAAGATAATAAAGCTAAATCCATATGCAGGATTTGACAGTAGTTTCATTTCATATGTATATATTACATATTTCTACCTTCTGCACAACAACTCTACATCAAAACTACCTAGCTATGTATTATAAAGTTGCAATGAGGGATAATATCGCAATCTAAGCTATATGATGTATAAATAACCTAATCATCTGTAAATCATCATATATATGTAACTAAAGAAACTAAAGAAAGATATATTATTATCTGAACATATGGCCGGCCGTCCACGGCCGGGTTCTTCCATTGACTTCAAAAAATCATCTCTTGTTATGCAAAGGATTGGACCCTGTAGGTACCTTTCGCTTCTGGGACTGGAATTCTTTGAATTTGGCTGCAGAATGGAAACCCGAGGTAGAGCGGAAAACTTGTTGGCTTGTGGTGGTGGATGGTGCAGAAAAGCTGCTCCTCCTGATTGCTTGACTCCTAGGCGTACTGCTAAAGAGGACGAGGAAAAAGAAAATGAGGCAGCAGATGCGAAAGTGAT
This sequence comes from Turnera subulata, assembly GCA_028386065.3. NCBI lineage: Eukaryota > Viridiplantae > Streptophyta > Magnoliopsida > Malpighiales > Passifloraceae > Turnera > Turnera subulata. The sequence continues at coordinate 8,725 of JAKUCV010005295.1, forward strand.
TCATTTTTCTTGGAAGTATATGTTTACGAAAGAGATGTAGTTATAGCGATGGCCTGGCTTCTTTATATACTCTTATGTATATGTGTGGACATGGATGGTCCATTCTTTTAACTTTCTTGTAGTATCATAAGGGCTTGTTTTCATCTTTTTCAAAAAAATAATAATTTGTAGCCATGCCATGATTTCTTATATAAGATACTTATTAATGTTTTGAAGAGAAAATCTTAAAAAATAGAACCTCAACTCAGCTCAAGAGAGGAATGAATCCTTGACCTTCATTTTAAATAAATTTCTGATATAATATAGTCAATGCAACTCCGTAGGAAAAGAGGTCAATTCACCGAAATGTGGGTCAAACACGTAATCACTAGCTCGCATGGCGTTTTGGCTGTGGTGGCGGTCACAATTTAATAGGGCCGGCCGGTGACGTAAATTAGGATTTACTAAATCACAGATTTGGAACAAATAATTTAAACATTTCGTGACATATTACTAGAGATGTGAACTTGAAAGGGAAGGCTTAATACTAATCCCTTTAGAAAATAAAAAATGTTTTTGGGCCGTTGGCGCTTTCATACTTAATTTACCGAAAATTTCCAACGAGATTTGGACATTGTCGTCTGAGAAAACAATTGAAAGCCGAGTACCGACACACTCGAGTACCAGAGTAGGAAAAACCGATAACACAAAAAATAAAGACATACAAAATCACGTAATAGATGATTAGATAATTGGCAGTATGGGACACGTATTCAAGTGGTCGGCTATGTCCTCTTGAAATTTCAGGCAACCTTCAACGAAAAGGGAGCACATGGTAACCGATGATTGTCCAATTTCGGACAATAGTTACCTCCAATAAAAATTGTTTCTGGAAGGCAATTCTGGAGCTAATGGGCCAATTAGAACCCACAAGGGAGGGTGTGTGTGATACAAAGTGGTTCTTTATTGCAAAGCTAAGGAATATTCATGGCCTAAATGATTTAGTGTTGAATGCAAGAAAGCTTTATTGAAGTCAAGGGAAAAAAAGAGGGATGGAATTAAAAGTCATGCTTTTTTTTTTCCTTTTTTGTTCATAGGGAGCTAAAGGTAGTCACATTTTGTTAGTTCCTTTTAGCAAATGGAGCTAGCTAGGCTTGACAGATCAAACTCCGTTGCTGCAAAATTAAGATTGAATACCTTGCCGGTGAACAATCAATTACTTAAGTGCCAGCTTCAAGAGAGGAAATTCCATTCTTTGTGGGGATAGGAAGTGAATAAATCTTCAATAAAAAAAAAATAAAGAAGTGAAAACTTTGGGGAAAAAGTCAAAAATCAAACTCTGAAACTGAGGAGATTCAAATGGTTAAATAATTATAGCTATCCAAGTACTTTTTTGTTGCCTATGTTAGAATTGGAAATAAAAGAGAAGGATCATGATTCGTGAAGTCTATAGACTATAAATACTTTCTTAAAGGTCAATTGATCACTTTTTTCTCTGTACGGTATGTATTACTGGCCATAGTTTTCTCTAAACCTACCCTGAAAATGGCATAAATGATGATGGCACATAATAATTTCTGCAATCCACAAGCAATATTGCTTACTTCAGAATCTACGTTCATTGGCGAAGAAAATAAAATGTTGTTAACCGACACTAAAGGCAGGAATCTCACTATTGCTTCTACCCAGTGCTATGCCTTGACGATGCAACTAATGCTACTTGATTTAGAGCTAGGATTTTTCGATCACGCGTGGACCATTTGCTTTGTGTACTTGTTTAGGTTAATGCAATTACCTAACTTCGTTGTAGTCATTGAAAATCAGATTTCTTGAGTGATCTCAAAAAGATAATTGAATAATTAACAAGGTGGAAAATTGCATAGTGCAGCTTCTGTGATCCCTTTAAGATTGGTGTCGGCATATGCATTTCAATTCTACTAATCCAAATATCCAAAATATATGTACTTTCTCCGCCGTGACAAGAGCTGTAGTCATCAAGAAACTATTCATTCCTAACTTGTTTTGCAAGCTTAAGTACTGTAGCAAAGCCCAAGAATAAAATAAATTTCAACCATATATGAACTTAAGTTTAACCCCAAATCATAAAGAATATTGGATTCTCCTAAACCCAAAAATGGTTATTAGAAACCTGCAGTACGTTGATGATGCCCAAACTATTGTTGTCTCTTTGTTTAGAGCTTTATGCAACAGTAAATCAATCAGCTGAAATCTAATTAATTACCTTTTAGATATGCTAGTCAAACCATCACTCAACAAGCTGAATGCATCATCATCATAATATGTCATAACTATCATAGCCAGTTTTCCTCCACCAATTAAATCTTAACCAGTTGGTATGGATTCCATTTAAATCGGATTGAGAATTGAGCATAATTTCCAGACAGAAATTGACATTTGATTCCATTGCAATATTAAATTAATGAACTATCTGAACTAGTAATTAAAGTTCAATTACTACAGCGTAACAATTGATCTTCCACTTCAATGTCATGTCATCACTATACCTTCTCTCATGAATGTAATAGTTGCCCCCAATTATGAAGCTTCTGCCATTGGTGTCCTCTTCACATTCAAAACTACCTACACCAGCAATGATTTCTTTTAGTTTTTGCGTCCCAGCTAAACATAAACATGTAGTAGTGTTTTTGGTCGAAACATGTAGTAGTGTAGTACTATATTTCTTTTTCTCATATTAAATCAGACCAGTACATTAAATAATAACCTTTTGTCCTAAGATTCTAATTAAGGACAATCTGTGCACCAAAACACACAGCAAAATCACACCTGTAGACATCCAAGGATAACGAGATAAATTGCGAACAGTCATCAGAACAAATATATCTTTTTGGAATCACACAAATACTTCAAGCATGCATTCAAACTAAATTAGTATGAACAAGATCAAAGCCATTGATGATGTTAATAAATAGGTAGTCATCAACATGAGAATAAGAATTAGTAGGTTTCCGTACAGAAAAAGGACTGATTGGTGAAAATAGGGCTGAATCTGATATTATATGGGAAATGCTAACTACATAACTTTTGTCTAATCTTCCAGCCACGAGTTTCTATAATGATGTCAAACTTTATTTGACATTCATTCCATTTTTGCAACCCACAACCCTGAGTCCTGACAATTTTTCTTGCTCTTTCTGGTAGATGTCGATTGATGAACTTTACATAAAAGTAAAAAATTTATTCTTGTTAGCATCTGATTACCACAACTCATATTAGGCCTCCTCTACCAATTGTGGGTCCTCCCTCCTATATAATCTGGCTGCCCACAATAAGCCCACCTCCATACATGATCCATCAAACAAAGGTAGTTTCAATTGAATAGAGTGGAAAGCAGTGGGTTCCGTGAGCAAATCCTCAAAAGTTGCCATCATGAGAATGTGGATTAATGCACCATTAAGTGAGAAAAGATATATCTAATTGGCCTTTCAAACAATAATTTAGTTTCTTTTCTTTTCTATTTCGGTCAATAGTAATTCTTACGAGAGTTTGTTTTCAGCAATATTGTGCTTCATATATATAAGTATAAAAGCAAACAGGGGAAGAAGATTCGCTAATCAAACTATGGGGCAGCAAGATTGTTTATTTTATCATTTCGTTGAAAGGAAGAACATATATACTTGATTACTTGGGACAAGGAGCTTCAATTTTCTCCTTGTTTATAAGTTCCTTTCTTGACTGTTCTGCACTGATATAATCTCACTCACACAGTCTCACTCACTATATTAGATACCTAATATTTTTTGCCCATTAAAGATTAAAAATGAATCCACTCAACTTGTCAGTTTTTTTTTTTGAATTTTTCAGTTGACTTTTGTCGACCTTTACCTCAAAATAAACATAAAATTGCCTAAGAAACATACTTAATTTATCACTTTTTAGGCATAATGTTTTCGTTTTAGTTATTACGGAATATTGCTTCTATATATTTTTCTTAACTAAATAATAAACATTGCTGATAAAGAGATGATAGGCATGCGAATCCCTCCAAGGTTGTTGGATCATGGATGTAACATACCGACCGGAAATTAAATATATTAAAAAATTTAAAACGAAAGGGAGCAGTAATATTTTGGTCAAGTGAAAAAAAATGATTCTTCTTTTCTGAACTTAAAAAAAATATATCGAATCATTATGATTCATTGAGGTAGATTAATTAATATTCAACCACTAACGGGTCCATTTCATAACGACCATGCCTGTAGTACTAGTTCAAGGACCAAGATTTCCCACAAAATAAAGTTAATGGGCCTAATGTCTCGGATATAAATAGGCCGGCCATCCTCTCTTTTTGGATATAGGCCCCGCTGGCCCAGTACCATGCATTGTCGAACTGAAATAATACTTTTGGAGAGTATTTTAATGATCTTATTTCTGATTTGAACAATAAGATTTGGAGTATAAAAAGAAATAAACATCTGTTCTTTAAATCAGAAGATAATACCATTTAATCCGTTGGAGTTTAAATAATATGATAAATTAAGGATGGAACAGCATCCTCAAAAACATTTTTATTAGAAAAAACTCACTGGAATTTTACGTGTTAAAGTATACTGACTTCGATTTTCAAAAGAATCTGTAGCTTGGGTAGCTAGCTAACATATTTTGAAAACGTGTGCAGTGAATAATTAGGCCAGGATGTGCCTTATTGGTGTTGGGTAAAAAAACAGTGCAATTTTTTTATATTCTAGAAGAACATCCTGTCAACATACGATTAATCTCTCTTAAGCTTTGATCACCTGTTGAGGTGAGTACTCTACCAACTATATTAAAAGAAGGGTGGGTTGGGGTTTTCTGAGTAGGAGTTGGTTGTGGATAAGGTAAAATATATATGAGATTTTTTTTAAAAAAAATGATGTTAGAGTTTTTTTAAACTTCGCTTCATCAACTTTCATTCATGAAAGGAGGATAATTCCCTCTCAATGATGGTACAAAAATCCCTGGATAGTTCATCCAGGTTGAGAAACACAATGAAAAGAAGCGTGTTTGGTGAGGCAATCAGCATTTGCCGTTCTATACACATGTTGTATATGACTATTAGGAAATGTACAATAGCTTCCACTTCCCATACAAAAGAGTGACCACCACTACCTGTTAGTTCGTGGACTACAATGAGAGTCCGATTCCACGATCATATTACCAAAACCCGAAAAACATAAATTGGAGATGCAGACAGAGGGTTCATCATGGTCCATAGCTACTGTCCAAAGAGTGGTATCGGGTATCGACGTGCTTGAAATTTTATTAAACGGCCTGAAAACTTTCCAATTTTGGCCTGTTTGCTATCAAGATCCCTGTTATGTGAGCAAGCATAATCCCTGCATTTGTTGTTTTCCTAGTACTTTTTATTTTGCTTTCCTAATTAATCTCCCTTGTCCTGTTTCATCATTATTTTTCCAGTTGATATAGATGGTGTAACTGGAATTCGTGATGTTTATTTAGCTCCGGAAACAACAACTACAGTACAACTACAATACCACTTATAACTCATTCTAGTTGCTTCCCATTAGCTTTTAGCTACTAAAACCGTCATTTTCTTGCTTTTGCACTCCAATCCTCTCTAGTCTCTACAGACGCAACAACTCTCATAATTAGCGTGTATTATATTCAAATGAACAGCATCACATTCACTAGCTGTGTAATCGTTTATTTACTTCTCATTAGCTTTTTGGCTACTGACACTACTACTTATTTGCTGTTGAATCTATCCTATATGGACGCAACAATGCTTATAATGTGTGCATATTATATTTAAACGGACAAGACAGATGCTTAGGACAAACTTAGCCAACAAAAATGCCCCGAAAACTACTACTTTTGGCTCAGATTACTTCATAAATTATTTAATTGTATATTGGATCCCATTTTTCAAACAATATCTTCTTCCCCTAGTAGCCGCCTTGTCATAGAGTGGAACAAAAAGCAGGCCAGGAGCATTGTTTGACACGGTCAAAATGACTTTGTCATCTGGTTCGACTCTGCTGACCTGTCGGCTTGGTTCCCAAATATCTTAATTCACTCTTTAATTATTGTTCTTAAGAAAAAATAAATTCACTCTTAACTTGGCCATGGTAAGTGACAGTTTCTTTACTGTCAGGCGTTAGCCAAGATCTCGCCGCCATGGTGGAATACCGGGTAAATTCTTATGAACCGGTAAATAGACCCGAGACAAATCCATAGAACAGCATACTATTAAAACTTTATTGTGAGAAAACATAAACACATCCAGTTTTAACTTAAGTGACTCTTTTGGGTTAGTCTGTTATCATTAGTATTTCCTTTCTCTATATGAGCCATCATAAAGTTTGATTGGATTGCATGAATTATAAAGGAAAAAATAGTTTAAGAACTTTCAATTCCAATCCAACATTTGGCAAAAAAAAAAAAAACACTTCGTGGAAGACACCCAAAACGTATTATATTAGAACTTTGAATAAACGGAAAATTCCGCGTCCGCCGTCCGCCGTCCAATTAGTCAATGTAATTAGTAATTACAATAACACCAGTCCTCCTAAAAAAGGCAAAAGAAAAAAGAAAATTACCGCAGCAAGTGATGACTTGACACGTGCCGGCTACTTCCGGTAATTCAAATCCGTATTTACCCACCGAATACCGCCAAACACAACTGCCATCCTCCAAAACCAACCGGGAATTTTACCGCTTAAGAAGTTAAAATTAAGAACACTGCAAGTTACTCCAGTAATTAAAAAGAAATCCAGTTAATCATGCCAAACCAAGACAGCATCAATCAACGAATCAATCAGATAAGCAAATAATAATAATCCATGCTCTTTTTAAATTCCTTTCCTTGTCCCTTTCAACTACCCTTAATCACCACCATCATCATAATTACCATTAACTAATCAATTTCCCGCCAGCTTCTCCCGTTTCCCAAGTCAACGGTCAACCCCAAGGACCAGTACCACCATCAAGGCAGCAACCGTCTGCTCTTCCATCCCCTTCTTCTTCTTCTTCCTCTCTCTCCCTTCCCTAAACCCGAAAAATGGACACCAGATTAGGGTTAGGGTTATGGTTTGTGCTCTCACTCCCGCTCCTCTTCTCCTCCGCCGCGGAATCCAAATGCAGCCGTGGCTGCGACTTGGCCCTCGCCTCCTACTACGTCTGGCAAGGCGCGAACCTCACATTCGTCGGCCAAGTCTTGAATTCAAACCTAATCCAGGCCCCTAACTTCGACTCCATCCTCGCCTACAACAAGCAGATCTCCAACAAGGACTCCGTCCCGGCCGGCACCCGCGTCAAAGTCCCTTTCCCCTGCGATTGCATCAACGGCGACTTCCTCGCTCACGTCTTCACCTACCAAGTCCAGCCCGGAAACACCTACGACATCATCGCCGACACCTACTACGCCAACCTCACCACCATCCCGTGGCTTGAGAAGTTCAACAGCTACAATCCGAACAATATCCCCGACACCGGGACGCTTAATGTGACGGTCAATTGCTCCTGCGGGGACCGGGCGGTGTCCGGGGAGTACGGGCTGTTCGTTACCTACCCGCTCCTGCCGGAGGACTCGCTGGAGTCGCTGGCGAGTAGTAGTAATGTGACGCAGGAGCTGCTGCAACGGTATAATCCTGGTGTTGATTTTAGCAAGGGGACTGGTTTGGTTTATATTCCTACTAAAGGTAACTTGCTGTTTTGCTCTTGATTAATTTCGAATTGGAGGTTTTTGCTATGTTTGTGCTGCAGTAGATTGTGGGATCTGTAACTTTAAGCTTTGCCAACCGATGTGAAAGCTCCCCAAAACAGGAGGGACAATATTTGGAAGCTAGAGTTATTACTTGAAATTGAAATGATGGTGCCGGTGCTTTAGGAATTGGATATGTAGAATTTAGGGGTGAATTTATGGTTGAAGTGGATGTTAGCAGGTGTGTGTGATGATATGCTTTAACTAATGTCGTAGGATTGAAGCATTGAAGGGGTTGATAAGACGGTAGAATCATGCTGGCATGTTAAATTAACTAGTTAAATAGGTATTTGTTTTCTCATCTCTTGCGACCATAGGAATATACAAATACGTAATGGTAATACTTCAAAGCATTATCAGCCATGATTGTGTCTCACTGATTCCCTCTGTCTACTTACAGATGAGACTGGTAGCTATCGGCCTCTCAAAAGGTAATTTTCTCATCTTAATTGGATTACATATATAATTACCTTTTGTCTTTTTGGATCTTCTGCAATTATGAAAATATTGTATCTATTTTTTCATTGTTTTTCTTCTCTCTTTTGCAGCACAGGTGTTTTGGCCTTCTTTGCTAGCTAGTTTTAAGATGATATCATCAATTTGGCATTTGGGAGTGGATGTCAGATCCTAGAATGCCAACTCCATACTTTTGTGAGCTTACGTTGTCCTTTCATATAAGCAGGACTTGCAGGTGGAGCTATTGCTGGCATCTCTGTCGGTGTGGTGGCAGTAGTGCTGTTATTAGCTTTATGTGTTTATGTTGGATTTTACAGAAAGAGGAAGGTGAAAGAGGCAACACTTTTGCCAACGGCGTCTCAAGAACTCTCTCCTCATATTGGCCCGGGTATTTCTGTCTACCCGTGTCCTTACTGCACTTGATGAGTTGAATTGTTGGAACCAATACCTTTCAGTTGTACCTGGTGGAAAGCCAGAGACGATATTCTTTGCCCTGATCCTGGAGTTATTTTACTTTATTGACATCCATTCCATTTTCAAGAATTTGTTTGTCCTTAAACTTTTATTTCTACACTTACACGTTGATTATTGATTGTCTTCAACACCAAATTCTCTTTCCATTTGAATGCAATCTTCGGTTTCAGGATGAGTAATGCTTCTTATAGCGTATTGAAACTGCTTCGAATCTTCAAGACAACTTGTTTTCAGAAATATGGCTGCTGATCTTAAAGTCTAGTGCAAATCCCATTTAAACTGCATTGCTCATTGTTTCAAATCGAACCATAATTATCTTCAGAGTATCTTACTTCCGTAATAGTGTGACTCTCATGGGCCACTTTCTCTTTCAAACTGTTTACAAGTTGTCATTCATAATCTGTTTGTGTGGAGAACTAGATGTGGATGCTTTACGTAGTTTCTGACTGGCCTTTTCCTTTCTTTGCTACAGCTCCCAGAAGCAACTCAGATAAAAATGTGGAGTCAACTGGATCTCAAGGTCTGACTGGCATAACTGTGGACAAATCTGTGGAATTCTCATATGAAGAACTTGCCAAGGCAACTGATGACTTCAGTCTGGCTAATAAGATTGGTGAAGGTGGTTTTGGTTCTGTGTACTATGCAGAACTTAGGGGGGAGGTGCATAACTGCACAAAACTTCATTTGTTGCATCATTCACTGTTGAAAATTGTTTGAATATGGTGCATTTTCCTGTGAGGAGCTATACAGTGGTCATTATCTTGTCCAGTTTTCTATTTGCTAGTCAGTAACCATAAAAATAGTATTTCTGAGGGCAATCTACAATGGTGTTGCTCGTGGAGTAAGTTTTGTTTGAAAGATTGTTTGCAGTCATGTTTGTCAAGACTACTGTTGACATGCCTTTTAAGTTTTAAGGATAGTAAAGTTTTGCAAAAGCAAAAGGTTAATGTTTTCATAACTTCAAAATGCAAGTTAGTTTGCCAAAATGAGGACTTGCATAGCCAAATTCTTACAGTTGCATTGGGCTTAGTCAAAAGAAATCTTTTCTAGAATTCAATTTTCCGCCTTTAAGAAATCTTTACTTGTGTCCACATTAATATTTACCACATGGCATGTTGCATTTCTTGGTGTTTTCAGAGATTGTGGTTCGTAATCGTATTTTGCCTTATCTTTGTCAGCAAGATGCATGCTATACTATAACATCTGTTCCTTATATACTTTATGCAGAAAGCTGCAATCAAGAAGATGGACATGCAAGCGTCGAAAGAATTTTTTGCTGAACTAAAGGTTTTAACTCACGTCCATCATCTGAACCTGGTATGCCTACTTTCTTGATTGCCTGAAATTTCACCTGGTAACACAGTGGAGTCACTAAAACCATCTTCTGTTTACTGAGCTGTTGTTGCAAGATCTTATTTTGTGTGTTTCAGAGTAATTGTTGGCATTAGCTAAGAAAAATTTTCTGATGTTTTTACTACTGATTGGGGAGAATAACTTCTTATTATTTAACTTATCTTCTGATTAAACAAAATTCGAGAAGAAAGTACCATTGACCGTTTCGAAAGGACTAACCTTTTATTTGTCCTGTTGCAATGGAAAGGGAAAACTAACAAAAACGCAAAAAAAATTTTCTTGACAGCATTTTCAAAGTTTCTAAACCTGTTAGCATCCTTATATTAGTTCTGATACGAACAATAATTCACTGTTTCTTTATTTCTCATGGTATTGTGAGCATCAATTCCACTGTTAACTCGGAATGATAATTATCAACTGTAAAAGTGAAAAACATGCTATTGAGGCCCTAGAATTTCTGATGCGGAATTTGCTGGCCTAGAAATGCTCTTAGTGCAACATAGGAAAATATGCTGGACATTTTGCCCTTGCTCTTCTAAATTGCACCAACTTAGATTCTGCAAGATATTTTCGATCTTGATCGACACAAGGTTCCTATATCTGAAATCCATTTGACAACTAGCAGCGTTTCCTGTTGCAATTTTCACGTGCCAGCTTTGTCAATCAGGGTATTTTGGCCATCTATAAAATGAGATTCTAAAAGTTGCATAACTAACTCTGACAGTTTAATGCGCATCTCAGTCTTGCATAAGTATTTTATGTACTCTTGTGCATGCTTGAATCGCATGAATATTCTCATTGAATGGTTTTAATTTTTCCATGCCATTTGTATTTACATATGCAGGTCCGGTTGATTGGGTACTGTGTTGAGGGTTCTCTTTTTCTAGTCTATGAATATATAGAGAATGGCAACTTAAGCCAACATTTGCGTGGCTCTGGTGAGACTTATTTGCATTTTGGCTGTCCTCTACTGTGGTTGTATGGAGCAATAGTACTGATTGCGGTGTTGCTTGTTTCCAGGCAAAGATCCATTACCATGGTCCACTAGGGTGCAAATTGCCCTTGATTCGGCTAGAGGACTTGAATACATCCATGAGCATACGGTTCCTGTGTACATTCACCGTGATATTAAATCAGCAAACATACTGATTGATAAGAACTTCCGGGCAAAGGTTGCATTACATCTTTGTTGGCTGTGTTTTCAGTTCTGAAGTCCCTTCGCCTATGGTTGACCTTAATTCCTTTTTATGCAGGTAGCTGATTTTGGATTAACAAAACTAACAGAGGTTGGAAGTGCATCAATTCCTACACGCCTTGTGGGTACATTTGGATACATGCCGCCAGAGTAAGATAACTTTTAGTAATGAAGTAAAGATAAAAACTTTCTAATGCACTTGTCTAAATGTTGATTAAATGCCGCAAACGTGCCTGTAGATATGCTCAATATGGTGATGTTTCTCCAAAAGTGGATGTATACGCCTTTGGAGTTGTTCTTTATGAACTTATCTCTGCCAAAGAAGCTATTGTCAAGTCGAATGGTAATAATGCTGAATCAAGAGGCCTTGTTGCTTTGGTTAGTTTCCTCTCATCCCTTTCTTTCTCGTCACTTCTGAGTCTAGTTTACTGAAAGTCGAGCTCGAATGAGACTTACTTTATTGCTGAACCAAACATTTTAACGTATCATTTTTCTACCCATCTGCATCGAGTTTGAAGTTTCCAATTTCTCCAAGATCAAAGAGTTAGGTGAAATTGAGCTGAATGTTGGAGCCTTTCGCATAAATTGAACTTCCGAGCCTGCCTACTGCTGCAAATGGCCTCCAATACACATTTAAGTTTTAACTTAACTATCTGATTCTTGTTTCAGTTTGAGGATGTGCTTAATCAGCCTGATCCTAGGGAAGATCTTCGCAAATTGGTTGACCCGAGGCTTGAAGAAAACTATCCACTCGATTCAGTCCGCAAGGTTAGAAGAATGTTTCATTAAAGTACAAACCTATTAGATTCTATATTGTGGGTTCAAACCGAATAACAAAGCAAGTATTTTTTTTGGTGTTTGCAGATGGCCCAGCTTGCGAAAGCATGCACACAAGAGAATCCCCAATTACGTCCAAGCATGAGATCGATTGTGGTTGCCTTGATGACTCTTTCTTCCTCAACAGAGGATTGGGATGTTGGCTCCTTCTATGAAAATCAAGCTCTCGTTAATCTTATGTCGGGAAGGTAGAGACACACCGCTTTTTCGTGTATCTATGGCGGATTCTCTTTGTGCATAATAGATTACTCGTATTTATTTCCATATAGTGTATTGTTTGTAAATGCATAGGTCCGATAAAGTATGGAAAATTTTGGGCCCCTTACGATTTGTATTTTACAAGTTGAGCATTAAACTGAACTGAAGGGTAATGCTATTTTTTTTGGTGAAAAAAAAGTTTAGGTTGAGAGGAGCCTCAGGGTAATGTTATTTGTCACTACATAGTACATATATCACCCCTGAAAATTTCAGGGGTGATGTGGCTTTAAATTTAAATTTTTAATTATATGATGATTAGATATATATTTAAATATAGTATTCATAAAAGATAAAAATAGAAAACCTCTTAAATTACTTTCTTCCTTATGATGCGTCTCTCAATCTCGTAAGAATGGATCATAAATTTAAAAGGATTGAAATTAACTTATACCAATAGAGATTCAATATTATTCCGGCAGTAGCTCACTCCAACCGAAATCAAGATTCAATATTACTCCGGCAGCAGCTCACTCCAACCGAAATCAAATCTCCATTAGATCACATCACAACACAGTGGATGCTTCATCTTACAAGCAGCTATCCAGCGGCAAATACAAGGCGTGGATGCTTCATCTTACATAAAAACGACTTTTATTATCTCCATTTATTGTCCTTGTATTCTCCATTAGATCACATCTTTTCCTTCTTCCAGTCTAGAGTTTGCAAAAACTGAAGGGAGGAGATAGAGTTATAGCCTAAAAAATCTAATAGCTGGTGTTTCTTTCACAGGAAAAATCCACAGGCTTGCTCTTTTTCATTCAAGATCTAATTTCATTCACAGTAAAAATCCATAGGGAGACCATGGCATAATCGAAATTTGGTGTTTCCCAGGGCAATATTATTTTATCTATCTCATACGGATACTAATCTACAATTATTTCATTTTAGGTTGGAATTTGTTTTGTATCAGTTTCAGATTTTCAATTTTGTACTTTTGTTTTTATATGAAAGAGAAAGAGTCCCCGTTCAAAGAAGAAAAAAAGAAGAAAGAGAAAGAGTCCACATTCAATTCCATCACCCAAGGAAGAAGAATGTTATTAGGAAACGGAAAAGTTTCCTAATTTTTTTATCTTTTATAAATACTTAACTTAAATATATATCTAATCATCATATAATTAAAAATTTAAATTTAAACACATAGGACGCCACATCACCCTCAGGGATGATGTATATAGTGGCAAATAGCATTACCCTATAAGAGGTAAAAAAAATTGAAAATGTATTATCATAATTCATAAAAATTTAAACAGATAGGGTGTAGATGGTTTTCTTTGGTTCTTAATTGTGGTAGAGGGTTGACATATGCGGGAAAAAAGGGAAATAAAGTCGGCCCAAGCCCAGGCCCAAGCCATTCAATTAAAATTTTGAGGTGTCACAATGTCAGGGCCGGCCGGCCTGTGCAAAATTTGCAGTACTCGGAAATGTTTAAACTTTTTTTCTTTTGCGCACTTGAAAAAGAGTGGGTACGGTAGATAACAAATCTGCAAGCAAAGTAGGAAAAAGTGTAGAGCTAAATCTCACCTCACTGTAATAAACAACTTGAAGCAAGACTCTTGATGCAATTGCTTTTTTCGAGCACAGGTCAGTAGTAGTGAAGATCATCAGCAAAGAAAATCTACTATGCACAAAGAGAATCCGCCATAGACACACGAAAGTGGTGTGTCTCTCTTACCTTCCCGACATAAGATTAATGAGAGCTTGGTTTTCATAGAAGGAGCCAACATCCCAATCCTCTGTTGAGGAAGAAAGAGTCATCAAGGCAACCACAAGCGATCTCATGCTTGGACGTAATTGGGGATTCTCTTGTGTGCATGCTTTCGCAAGCTGGGCCATCTGCAAACACCAAAAAAACACATGCTTTGTTATTTGGTTTGAACCCACAACACAGAATCTAATAGGTTTGTACTTTAATGAAACATTCTTCTAACCTAGTGAATGTGTAAAAGAAAGTATGAGAACAAAATCCCCAATTACGTCACAAAAAGAAAAAAGGATGAGAACAAAATCTAGTTTTCCTTACTACCAAACGTGTCAAAACTATTTGGAGTAACTGCTAAATATGTCACATACGATACAGATTTTTTTAAATTGACCAAAACAAATTGAAGGTTTTTCCATTTTGTACTTAATTTTGATGTAACGCACGTGGTCAGTGAATCTAGGGTAATAATTAAAGAGCTTGCAGCTATTACATCATCTAGCGTTCTCTTCATATATATTCCTAGCACATCAACTCTTTCCATCACTCTGCAAAAAAAAAAAAAAAAAAAAAAACTCTTTCCATCATTAGTTTAGTACTATAATTTTATTTATTTTTTTATCCGCCAAGTCAGCGGTGACTTCTTAGGAAAGGAATCAAGCCCAGATTGGAAATTTTACAAAACGATATATAATATTAATCAATTACAAAAAGAATTTTCATGTGGGTTAATTTAAATATTTAGTTCCTTTTCGAACACGTCTGGGCCGATCTTTATTTCCTTGTAAACAGCCAATTCAAAAATCAAGTTGGAAAACTCTTTACAGCCTTCCTATCAATTTCTCCTCATCTACCCTAACCGCCCTCGTGAGTCTAAACTAAAAGCACTGAACTTTCAACTTGTGTTCCTCGAAAACACCTTGTTTGTCTAATATTGATATTATCACCTTCTACGGCTCTGATTCGTATCAAAAACATTCTAAATATTTCGTCACTTTGATAAACACACCTGACACCTATATTATATACCAACAATTCCTTCATCTATATCTCCGCTTGCAATATATATCTCCAATTTGTCGAGCATATCCACTATAGTACCATGGATCAAGAAATAGCAACCCAACAACAAGAACAACCCACCAAAGAATCCAATTTAGAAGAGGAGGAAAAACAGGAAGTAGTTCTTCAAGATGCTCTTCACTTGCTACACATAGGAGGAGAATTAGGTAGCATCACTGAGAGGAAGAAGTCAACCCAGGGCGGCGTTGACTACTCATGGCCTAGCCTTGATGGAGTGGAGGAGATTCTGGGTTACAAGTTCACGGACAGGAGCTTACTGGAGAAGGCATTTACGCATGGTTCTTGCCCGAACAAGATGTTTACCTACGAGAGGTTGGAATTTGTTGGGGATTCGGTGCTTAACCTAATCTTTGCAAAGCAGCTTTACCTTCTCTACCCGGATTTGCCTCCCGGGGATCTCACCCGCCTCAGGGCCGCTAATGTGGACACCGAGAAGCTTGCACGCGTCGCCGTCAGGCATGGCTTGCACCGCTTTTTGCGACACAACAAGCCTCTCCTTGAGGAACAAGTAAGCACTTAGGAAACAATATTATATTTTTTCTAACTGTTTAACCTTTTTTTTCTTGAATAGTATTAACCTTGATAAGGTAGAACTTTTTTTCTTGAATAGTATTAATCTTTAATTAGGTAGAGGTTAGAACTGGTATGAATGTGAATTTATGGCTTTAGGGAGACAGGTATGCTTATATGTATGAGGTGGTTGACTTCTGCATTTATTGCACATCATCAGTTTAAAATTTTCACTAGATAAAAAGGCTGCAAATTGATAACAATTCCAGCTGTTCACTAGAGGCAGTTTCATGTGAAATTGATGGAGTGATTTATTAATCTCAGGCCCAATATTCATATAGTATATAATTTGAAGATCATCCGAAGGAAAAGTTGGAATTGTTTTATACATATAGATGTACTGAAATTTGAGATTGTTTCATAGTGTTGTTAGTTGATCATCTAATTATTCACTGACGACCCTTGTAATTATGATAGATACTAAATATATATGATTTGCATTGTAGGGGTTGTGCCATCATAGACATATACAAATAGTAATTCTGCTTCACACTTTTGTCTTGGCGTGGGATGAGGTTATTAACTTGAGATAAAAATGAAAATTGGAATTTCAGTCAATAAAACTAAACGAGATTTGTCAAAACTTTCTCCATCGGGCAATTAGTTTTTGTCTTTTTTACCTGAACTTGGGACTCGAAGCTTCTTGTACTTTTTCACATTTCTTAACCAAGACAACGATGTAATACTTAATGGTGCTGACATTTTGTATGGTATTGTAATATTCCTTTTAATTGTCATGAGACAGATTCGGGAATTCTCGCAAGCAATCTTGGACTATCCATTGCATTCTAATGGACTTGTGGATGCACCAAAGGACCTAGCCGACATTGTTGAATCTTCCATGGGTGCCGTTTTCATTGATAGCAATTTTTCTATTGATACCGTCTGGCAGGTACTCAATTTTACTACCAATTTCTTCTTTTTTTTTCCCGAAAATCGTTAGCATCAACAATTAAACAATAACCAGTTTGCATATTCTTTATAATAATTAGTATATATAGTATCATTTTTTTTTTTTACCATTGGTTTTTGGGACACCCAAATGGAGTCTATTATATTAAGAAAATTCAAAAGGAACTTATTTTTAATGTTGCATTCGTTTGGTTTTCTTCATACAAATTCTTTGTTTCTTAGGTCAATTTCCATTTTAGGCGTTTACGAATTGGTCAACAATGAATCTCATATGCATTTTGTACTGAGGTCAACTTTGGACAAGAAGAGCAGTTATTTCTGCCTTTAATTAATTAAGCATTGTATGTTATTTAGGTGTTCAAGGATTTGTTGGAGCCAATCATAAGCAGGGAGACATTCACTGTGCACCCGGTTACAGAATTATATGAAGTTTGCCAGAAAAGGAATTTAAAAGTGAAATTTGTTGACTTATGGAAAGAAAACATGGCTTTCAATGTCTTTGTTGATGGCCAGCTCCTGGGTAAAGGCACATATGGTCTGAAGAAGGATATTGCACATAATAGAGCCGCTAAAGATGCATTGAACAACATTGCCAAGCTACTGTGCGACAAAGACAGCAGTCCATCCATAAATACAGACTTGTGAATTGTAAATTGTAATACATGGAATTGCATATGTAAGAACTGAGAAAATTGCACCACCAAATGTATTTTTGGTTAGCAAATAAACACTTCAGTGTGGGAGACTAAGGTGAAATCGTTTCTCCCTTGAAATTATTTCACCTTAGTCTCTTTCGCAAGTGTTTTAATTAGTTAATTCTCATGGAATAAGTTTGTCTATGTTAGAACTTTTTTTTTCATTTTAAAAGTTATGTAACATTGTCTTTGCTTGTAAAATTGTCTTTTCCTTTTTTTTTTTNTTTGTTGATGGCCAGCTCCTGGGTAAAGGCACATATGGTCTGAAGAAGGATATTGCACATAATAGAGCCGCTAAAGATGCATTGAACAACATTGCCAAGCTACTGTGCGACAAAGACAGCAGTCCATCCATAAATACAGACTTGTGAATTGTAAATTGTAATACATGGAATTGCATATGTAAGAACTGAGAAAATTGCACCACCAAATGTATTTTTGGTTAGCAAATAAACACTTCAGTGTGGGAGACTAAGGTGAAATCGTTTCTCCCTTGAAATTATTTCACCTTAGTCTCTTTCGCAAGTGTTTTAATTAGTTAATTCTCATGGAATAAGTTTGTCTATGTTAGAACTTTTTTTTTCATTTTAAAAGTTATGTAACATTGTCTTTGCTTGTAAAATTGTCTTTTCCTTTTTTTTTTTTGGCACAACAGGAGCAAAAGTTTCACATTTGACTCATTTGTGCAATTCATCCTTGGATGTTTATTTTGAGCAAACTGCTCCTTGCAAGTGACAAAAATTAATCATAACCCATCCAATAGGTTTCCCATGGCAAATGTCCATTCCCTTGTTGAATGAGTATTTTTCTTGGTATTTTATCTGTACAACACATTTAACTTTGGATTATGTGAGTTTGCCATTGGATACCCCCAGTAAGAACCAAATGCTCAAACCAAATTTATCAAAATTTTAGATTTTTTATTTTTATTTTTCAAAATCCTAATGTATCTTCTCCAATACCAGCCAACAATGGATAGTACATTTCCAATATATCCTGATCATCCGTATGGCTTTCCAATAATGTGGCAAACTGGGAGATCAAGAAAATTTTGGGTTCTTGTTCGAAAACAAAGGAAGAAGAAATTTTGATTCTCAAAAAATAAAAAGAAAAGGAAGAAAAGGAAGAAGAAGAAATTTTTGGGTCAAGACCACCTTCAAATGTAAAACAAGAAGAGAGTAAGGTTGAGATGAGAACCCATTACAGAAGCCCACCAAAGTAGAGTAGCCCAGTCCAAATTGAACCAATCTTCAAAATTCATATTCTTGTACAGGTTGTGAATCCGAATTCAAAATGAATGCCCAATAAATTAAAAAAAAAAAAAACATAGTTGGTAATTACTAGTAAACCCTAATCAGTAAAGAACCTTGAAAATAGAGGAAGGAAATGTGAAGAAGACATCCACAAGTGAACATGCCGTACGTAATCTAACAGGTTGGAGGTGCACTCATGACTTAATTAAGACATTTTTTTTAAGCAATAATTAAGACATTTTGAGTTCTAGTCTTTTTTTTTTTAGGGGCAATTTGAGTTCTAGTCTTAGAAAAGCAATACTTTAGGTGCTAGTAGTACCTAAGAAAGAGGGCAAAAAAAAAAAAAAAACAAGCGGGACCGAGGGAGTGATCTTTTCCCTTCTTTTGGATGGAGAGCGAACACGACGAGGTCGTGCTGATTGACATGCCTCACGAACGAATGGATGATTAATGGATATATAGTAAGTGGCGGATCCAGGAATTTCTTTCAGTGTAGGCAAAAATAAACTGTAAAATAATTTTAGAACCCATTAAATATATATAAAAATTACACTATATAATATGAAAATAAATTAAATATTATAATTATTCCCTAAGCATTTTTATATTTTGAAAATGTTGAATTATTTGTTTATTTTCAGTGCGATTAAATACATCTTTCTCAACATATAAAATCAAACAATTATTTAATAATTAATATATTGTATAATTAAATTAAGAAAGGAATAAAAGAAAGTAATAAATTAACTAATCATTGTCTTTCTTTCAAATTTTTAACTATTGTCATTATTTCATAAAAAAAATAAAAATTGAATACAGGTCAAGCTCTAACTATTGTTTTTTTTTTGAAATGATTGTCCTTCTTTCATTAAAAAAATAGAAATTGAATAAGCTCTAATTATTATCTTTCTTTCTTTAAATAGTTGTCTTTTTTTCATTAAAAAAAATGGAATACATATCAAACTCTAACTATTATCTTTCAGGTCAGAGCTAAAAGGATTATAAAACGCCCCGACCCGTATTTACCGTACACAGTAAACACGTGCGGGAACTGTGACGACCCAATCAAAACAAGTCCAGCATACAGTGTATACAACAGGAACACGGGCTCAACAGCCCAAAATAGGAAACATCATAAATAACTCAACCGGCCCAATGGCCTAATAATAATAAAAGTATGCACAGCGGAAGACTTTAAAACTCACAAAGACACTGTATGCTATACTGATGCAAACTATGGATCCGAGCCCTGTCCAAGGGATAACGCCGCAGCCTGTCTGGAACGCACCAAATCTGTAACACAAATAACTCATCCTACGGGATGAAAGCCCGCAGGTGAGGGGTGAGTCCGAAGTGCTCACCGACGAAGGAAAGACAATCAATATGAACACTATAAATACTCAAGGTCTAAACATAACAGTCAAAACAGGGAAAAGACCCAAAATCGGTCCAAGACCAAAAAGACTCAATAAACTCCAATTATCCAATTTTATCTTTCCGGGCCCTGTCACGGATAAGCTAGGGGTCAGACCTGGTTATCAACACATTCAGGGTGCCAGACCAAAGCAGAGAACCCAGGGATCGACATCCCAAAAATATGAACCCAGGGATAGACATCCCAAAAATAATCACGGGATAGACATCCCAAGCATAGACATGCTTATCACAAATAACCCAGGTCATGGCCACCACGAAACAGTCTTAAACCATCGAGTCGTACCACTGCTTATCACGCGACAATTATACTATCATCATCAAAATCAAATCACAGGGATCGACATCCCTAACCAAAATTCCGGGATAGACATCCCACTCCAAAATCAAGGATCGACTTCCTTATCACAATTTATTATCTGAAACGCCCCGACCCGTATTTACCGTACACAGTAAACACGTGCCGGAACTGTGACGACCCAACCAAAACAAGACCCGGCATACAGTGTATACAACAATAACTCGGCCCAACGGCCCAAAATAATAAAACAACATGAATAACATATCCAGCCCAATGGCCCAATAATAGCGAAAACATGCACAACGGAAGACTTATAAAGACTCACATATACACTGTATGCATAAATGCAAACTATGGATCCAAGCCCGTCCAAGGGATAACGTTGCAGCCTATCTGGAATGCACCAAGCCTGTACATGAAACAACTCATCCTACGGGATGAAAGCCCGCAGGTGAGGGGTGAGTCCGAAGTGCTCACGACAATGGAAAGACGATCAATATGGACACTAAAAATTACTCAAGTCCAAAAACAATCAAAAACCGACCAAAAGGCTTAACAAAATCCAAATATCCAATTTTATCTTTCCGGGCCCTGTCACGGATAAGCTAGGGTCGTACCAGGTTATCAACCTGTTCCTGGTGCCAGATAAAAAAGAACCCAGGGATAGACATCCCAAAAATAACAAACCGGGATAGACATCCCAAGCATAGACATGCTTATCACACGAACCCAGATCATGGCCACCACAAAACAGTCTCTAACCATCCGGTCGTACCTCTACTTACCACGTGACAATTATATCATCATTAAAAACCAAACTCAGGGATCGACATCCCTAACCAAAATACCGAGGATCGACATCCTCATCACAATTCTTTATTAATCCATTATTATGATTTGAACCAAAAGACATAGAAAAACACACGGGGATAAACATCCCAGATACCAAACAAGCACCGGGATAGACATCCCGAGCCAAAACACAACAAAGCACAGCATCCAACAATGCAATAATCATCAAAACATAAAAACCGAGTAATAAGGCACATATTGAAGGAAATCCATCCTCACCTTAGCCGATTACTCAACTTCGGAAATAATGTCCGGTCCGACGCCGGCTCCTCGGGAAACTGCCCGATATCCAAACCTATACAATAAAACCATATATACACATAAATGCACATATTCGGTATACTATGATGCCCAAAATGCGTAATAATCCCATCCCGATTATATACCCTTTATTATTTCCATTTACCGAAAATAATTAACCGTACGTATTTCCGAATATAATTTCGGTACTATATTTTAATTATAACTCCTTTCAAAATATATTTCCATAAAATAAGTATAATTACAAAATAATAATTTCCAAAATTTTCTAGAAAAATATTAACCTATTTATAATTTCTAGAAAATATTTATATCATTTATCTTTTGTAAATATGTATACAATTTAATTTCCAACAAAATATAATTACTTTTAATTTACAAAATACATATTCATATACATACACCAAAATCATAATTTCCAGACGAAATAGTATGCATACTAAATCTACAGAATTTAATTTCAAGGTATATATATATTTATTTTCTAAATAATACTAGTTTTTCCTAAAACATTACTTAATTATTTAACCAAGTAAATATATTTATATTTTAACAAAAATACCAGATTTAATTGGAAATAATTTTCTCAAAATAACTATATAATTTTTTTCAAAATTAAATATCAGATTATGTATAAATAAATATATATATATAAATTGTTTTTTTTTGAATGGACTGGGCCATGAACAGTGCCGGCCCAGACCCTGCACAGTGCCAAGCCCAGGCCCGTGCAGAGCCCAGCAGCACAGTCTGGCCCACGCCCGAACAACCCAGCCCACACAAGGAAAGGTCCAAGGCGCGACCCGACCGTTGGTGACGGGTCGAACGCGGGTCAAGCGGGTCTCACCTCGGGTTCAACGGCAACGGCGGCGATGGCGGCGCGGGAACGCGAGGGAAAGGTTGCAGGAGGACGGCGGCAGCGAGGCGACTCCAAGGGCGGTGTTATCTCGGCGCGAGGCGGCGGCGTGAGGCGGCAGCTGCGAGGTTGAAACAGATCCACGGGTCGCAGCTCGGGTCAAGCGCGCGTGACGGCGGCTCCGGCGACGGGACGGCTCGCGGGCGACGGTGGTGGGGTCGCGTCGGCCCTGCGACCATGGTGGTGGTGTCGGTGCGGCGAGAGGACGCCGGGAACAGCTACGGGTGAACAGTGCAGAGGCGGGTGACGCACTGTTCATCCCCTTCTTCCTTTTTTCCCGAATTTCTTTCTTTTTTTTTCTTTTCTCTATTTTTCTGATTTTCCTTTTTTCTGTTTCTTTTTTTTTCTATTTTTTTCTATTTTTTTCCTTCTCTCTTTTTTTTTTTATTTCTCCCTCTCTGTTTTATTTTTCTTGATTTTCTTTTTTTTTCTTTCTTTCTTTTCTTTTTCTTTCTCTTTTTTTTTCCTTTTCCTCTCCTTTTTCTCTTTTCTCTCTTTTTTTCTTTTCTCTCTTTTTTTTTCTTTTCTTCTTCTTCTCCTCTTCCACCGGCTCCTCTTCTCCTTATAAACTGAAAATGTTACTATTTAACATGTGAATCAAATAATGCAAATCCGTCTCCATTACGGGCGAATCCGATCCGGACCAGAAAATAACCGATACCTCCTTAGTTATTTTCCGGTGTGATTTTCCGAGAAATTCCGAAAACCGAAAAATACCAACTTAGGTTCGAAAAATCCGCGGGAAAATCACGAGCGCGGGAAAACCCTCGGTTTCGAAAAACGACTCCCGATTTACCTTGAATTAATTACCCAAGATTAATTCAACAGTAAATCACGATAAATAGACTTTTACAGTCCGGTAAAAATCCAAAATTTTTACCCGGGCTGTTACATTATCAATTCCATTATACTTAAACCAAAAAGACGCAAGGGTAAACATCCAAAAACCAACATGGGACAAACATCCCGACCACAGTCAAGACAATGGGATAAACATCCCGAAACATACCACAGCAAATGCAATAATCAACAAAACACAATAACCGAGTAATACAGGCACATATTGAAGGAAATCCATCCTCACCTTGGCCGATTACTCAACTCCGGAAACAATGACCGGTCCGACGCCGGCTCCTCGGGAAACTGCCCGATATCCAAACCTATACAACCAAAACAATATACACACACATAAATGCACATAATCGGTATACTATGATGCCCAAACTGCGAATTACCCATCCCGGTTCATATCCGTTATTATTTCCATTTACCGAAAATATTTACCCATACGTATATCCGAATATAATTTCGGTACCATACTTTAATTAAAACACTTTTCAAAATATATTTTCATAAAATAATTATAATTTCCAAAATAATAATCATCATAATTTTCCAGAAAAATAATAACCTATTTATAATTTTCAGAAAATATATATAGTATTTATCTTTTCTAAATATATATAGTAATAATATTTTCCAACACAAAATATAATTAACTTTAATTTCCAAAATACATATTTATATACATATACCACAATCATAATTTTCCAAACGAAATAATATGCATATTAAATTTCCAAAAATTATTTTCAAGGTATATATATATTTTTTTCCAATTAATAATAGTTTCCCAAAACATAATCTTAAGTATTTATCCAAGTAAATATATTTATATTTTAATAAAAATACCTAAGTTAAATTGGCAATAATTTCCTCAAAATAAATATATAATTTTTCTCAAAATTAATTACCAGAATATTAGTAAATACATATATATAATTTGTTGTTGTTTTTTTTTTAATTAAATGCAGAACTGGTCGCAACCCGGATCCAAACCCAGGCGCGACCCGGACTGCACAGTGGGTCACCTGACCTCACCTTCGGGTTGCAGCGTCGTGACGGCGGCAGGAGCGCGGGGAAGGAAAGGCAACCACGGCTGCGGCATCGGGCGGCTTGGAGCGGCGCGAGGGTGGCGGGAAGGAGGCGCGACGTCGCCGGCAGGAGGCGCGAGGAAGACAGATCCGCCGGGTCTGTCACGGGTCAACGACGCGTCAGGGGGCTTCAGGCGGTGGAAAGCGACGGAGACGACATGGTTCAGCTCGCGACGGCGAGAGGGAAGGGCTGGTGGTGGCGGTGCGTCGAGACATGGCCCGGAGCGTCTCGAGGTGAACAGTAACGGGGAGCCTCCGGGGGTGACGACACTGTTCCTCTGTTTTTTTTTCTTTTCTTCTATTTTTCTTATTTTCTTCTATTTTCTTTTCCTTTTTTTCTGATTTTGCTTCGCTCTTTTTTTTTTGATTTTCAGTTCTTTCTTTTCTTTTTTTCTTCTTCCTTTCTCTCTTTTCTTTAATTCTGTGTTTGTTTTTTTTCTTTTCTTCCTTTCTTTTTTTTTTCTCTCTTTTCTTTTTTTTCCCTCTTTTTCTTTTTCTCTCTTTTTTTCTTTTTCTTCTCCTCTCTTCCTCTCCTTCTTCTGCTTCCTTCCTTAAATAAACCGTGGAAATACTGTTAATCTTGTGATTAGCAATAATGCAGGCGGGTCCGATCCGGACCAGAAAATAACTGATACCCCCTTAGTTATTTACCGGTGTGATTTTCTGAGAAATTTTGAAACCCGAAAAATACCAACTTAGGCCCGAAAAATCCACGGACAAATCACGAGCGCGGGAAAACTCTCGGTTTCGAAAAACGACTCCCGATTTACCTTGAATTAATTACCCAAGATTAATTCAACAGTAAATCACGGTAAAAAGACTTCTACAGTCCCGGTAAAAATTCAAAAATTTTACCCGGGCTGTTACAGATTAACTAATAGTATAGATAATGTCTCCTCATATTTAGAAGAGATTAAAATAAATATTCATTTTAATTCACATGTCGATAATATGCTAGTACTGTAATGTGATTGATTTGAATCCACATAATCTTGAAAGATTGAAAGTGTGAGGAAAATAAATAGAAGCGAGAGAAAGAGAGGTTACTGTTTAGACAATAAATTTATTAAGGTATTTATAATGAATAATAATGAATAATTTCCTCAACAAAACCACCGACCTGCTTTGTAGATTTTATAACTTTGGCTAGGGGTACTTTTATTTTTTTCAAACCCAATGTAGGCAAAACTAAAACAAATAGGCTTTGTGGGTTAAAAACTTAGTGGGCTAACTTTATTTTTTTTATTGGACCTCAGTACGGTGACTACAGCGTAAATCCGCCGCTGTATATAGTTATATACCCTAGTAATTTCTTCGAATGGGGTGGGTCTTACTATATGGGGTTGACATTCCTATACTGGGCCTCTTGCTCTATGCCCACTTTCAACAAAAACGATTCTTACTAATATTATTACTCCTATTTGAAATAATAACAGACACCATAAATGATACCCTAAAATTAATGAAAAAAAATAATATAAGTATGAGGAATCTTTTGTAAAATTAGGGGAAAAAATGAATGTATAAATAAATTAAAAAATTTCGGGAAGAATTACTATTATGTATTCTTTTATAGAATAATATAATTGCTTTTATTTACATAATTATTTTTATTTTTTATATTAATAATAAGCAATTATAGAGGATAAATTAGATAATTAATTAGCATATCATGTGCGGAAAAACTAGTGATTATAAAGATGAAGAACTGGTTGCTAAAATATTGAAATTTAAAAACAAAAAATGAATCCTGGCACTTGTAAATATTAATATCGTTGAAAAGATTTCAAAAGAACAGAAATAAAATAGTGATTGATGGGAAAGAGAAAAGAAAGCAGGGGAGAAGCTTATTTAAAAATTCACAGAAAAGGAGGAGGATCAGACCAGATTTTATTTTTGTGATGTGATATCATATATTACATTATAAGTAATTGCCAATCACATTAGCTTTCTTGGGCAGATTGAGACCCATAAATGGAGAATTTCTATTTAGCGAGGGCCCAAATGGGTGAAGCAATTGATTGTTGCAGGATCCCTAATCCCCTTTTATTTATTAAATTTATTTCTTCTAGACATTAATGCTTCAAATCAGTACTCTAATCCTTAGTGGTTAAGTCTTCCCCAAATCAAATTTACATACAGGCCAGTAGGAGGGAGAACCAAAAACCAACCGGGCAGTTTCTCTGTTTGTTTGAGAAAGAAACAGAGATCGATCATTGGAGATGGCGGAGACAAGAGAATTGTTGGAGGAACTGATGATGGATATCTTGTTAAGGTTGCCGATGAAATCTGTGGTGCGATTCAGGTGTGTTTCCACTTCTTGGTGCACTCTCCTTTCTGACCCACATTTCATTTTTAAGAATTTTCTCTTATGCTCCAATGATGATGATGATGATGTTACTGATGGTATCGAGAATAACAAGAATTCTTCATATATGTTGTTGACGTACAAAGATGCCACTACTATGAAATTTGTGTATTCTTTGTTGAGTCAAGACACGCTTGATGTATGCCTCACCAAAGATTTGCCAAACCCGAGTCCATGGATGTACATTGTGGGTAGCTGCAATGGGTTAGTTTGTTTGTATTCTCCTGAAGTCTATACTATATGGAATCCTGCGACTGATGAAACAAAAGTTGTACCGGAGTTCCAAGTCATCCGTCCACCGAGCACAAGGGCAAGCAAGAGCAACCATGGTTTTGGCTTCGATCCCGAAACAAATGACTACAAAATAGTCAGAATCGTGGATCTCCACCTCGATACCGACGGTTACAACTATGCTGATGACAGGTATCGTGAAGCTGAGGTATACAGCCTAAAGAATCATTCATGGAAAATACTTGATGATGCCTTTTTCCCATCTGTGGAGGGCACAACTTGTCCCCACTTTATTTTCAGTTTTCCTTATGGTATCGAGACAAATGGTGCATTATATTGGGTGGCTACTGGAGAACCAAGCCATAACACACTTGTATCATTTGATATTAGTAGCGAAGAGTTCAAACATTTTCAGCTTCCTGATTTCTCCATAGTTGGAGATGGGAACTACATAACACTTCTATCGTTCAACAATACCTTGGCAATGGTTGTTGCTGACGAGGTCAGCGTAGATAAACCCTTGAACATATGGGTGTGGTTTGAAAATGGTGTTAAACAGTCCTGGACTAAATTATTCTCCTTTCCTAGACTCAGTCTCAGAGCGAAATGGGCACTTGGACGTGCAAGAAATGGGGAGATATTTTTGGAGACAGGTGATGGAGAATTATTTATATTCAACCCAATCACACAAGAATATAAGGATGTTCAGGTAGTTGGAACATATTTCCAGGTCGTTCCTTATAAGGCCACTGGGGTTTCACCACTAGGAGTCTAAGGGGAGTTGAACTTAACTTGAGAAGGACGTGTTTTCATAGTACGAAGCTCTATTCTCTTCTCCATTGCTTCATGCTTATGCTACTGTGGGGGTGTGTGTCAGTTTTCTGTTGCTTTTATCTATGTTTTGTGAACTGAAATACAACTAAAACTCTTGGGTATCAATTTGGAACCTATTTGATTCATCATTAATTAGTATTTGTTTATGATTCTGAACTCGGTTTCAGGGTCAGATGAACACATGATTTATTCAAATTTTTATTTAATTATCCCGCCGAAATGCAGGCTTAAATTATGTTGCAGCATTGCTTTTGCTTATGATCCATGAAAACAGGGGAAGATGCTTTTTGTATGTTGGCCGTCTTACTAGCTAGTAAATTAAATGTCTTAGTAAATGACTGCTACATATACACAACTAAACCTTTCAGGATGCCATGTTGAACAAAGAGTATTCTTCAAGGATTTGCTTCAGAAAATCCTGCCCCAAGATCTGTATGATTAGACTTGGGCCGATTTAGTGGTAGTATTTTATTAAAACTTTGAGAACAAAAATTCAGGTTATCTGCTCATGATCTAGAAGAATTGGAGTTTGATGTATCACTTGCAGCCATCCTGTGTGTATAGAGGGGGGAGAGAGAAACTGTGTGTGAATGAGGGTGAATGGAGGGTCCTACTTATAGTGTTCAGAGGGGTCTAGACGCGGTGTTGATCTAAGGGTCGAGATTGAATCCCTAGATCCAACGGTAGATACCCAAAATCAAAAAAATAGGGAAAAAAAACTGGAAAACTGCCGAAATTGGAAGCGATGTCCGCCAAGCGCTGGCGGTCCTCTCGCGACGACCGCCAAGCACTGGCGGTCATGTCTTGAAGCACGCCAGGTGCTGGCGGTCACGTCGTCATGTCCGCCGGCACCTGTTTCCAAGATAGTTCTTTCTTTTTCGGTTTTGATCCTCATTATTCCGGTCTAACTTGATCCCCACGCCCTTCCTAATCAATTTTTTACCTGTTTTAAGCTCTAGAAAACCTCCTAACTTGTAGCCTACTCCCACCCCTTTTCCTATTTTCTTTTCTTTCTCTCCACTCCACTCTAACTACCAAAAATATCAAAAACATTTAACGAAACATATTAGCCCAAATTTTGGACGAAAGTTAGGGTTAAATGGCTGCTAAGATCAGTATTTTTGATGGGCCAAAAATGCTAGAGGATCCATATTTAATTGGTCTAGGCTCTTAATTTATTTTAAGCTTGGGCCCAAAAATAAAATAAAGGTCTAAAACAACAAAATACCTATATTTTATTATAATTAAATATTTAAATATGCTTAACTCACAATTAAATCATCACAATAATTCCAAATCAAATATACTTAAAATCTAAAAATAATAAAATATTAATATTTTATCAAGTTAAATTACGAAAATACCCAAACTTGGGATTAAATCATCTCATTAATCCATAGCCGAAAATATATTCATAATTCAAATTAATAAAATATTAGAGGGTGAATGTTCACAAGCAGAACATCTTCTCATATGCACAAATTAATGTGACA